>PJEX01000254.1:0-71114 GCA_005350895.1 Colletotrichum tanaceti
ATATCCGAATATATCTATCGGTTATTTCCGTATTTATAATGCACTTATAGTGGGTATTAAAGGAAATAGTGATCAGCTTATTACTAAGGATATTGCTAAGTGAATAAGACTAGTATTCCTAGTCACCACTTACAAAACAAGGTTCTAAGCCACCTATAGAGGTAATATAATAAAATGATATGTTATTCTATTCCTTATTAAGCAGAGATTATGAATATGCAAACCTCTTACTTATATCTCTCATGGTTATAAAGATATATGCAATAAAGCATAAGAGTATGTTTTATAGTATAAGCTTTTATTCTAAGTAATATATTAGTACTAAATAACATAAAACGTATATAAAACTTATAGTCTGCTTTACGTTTCCTTTAAGCTTATCTCTAAGCTTATCTATAAAAGCCTATAATATAGGCTTAATAGGTATATAGTATTTAGCAGCCTAACTGCTAAAGCACTAAAGATAGTACCTTCTACTACCCTCTAGATAATAACTAGTACCTTAGCTATAAAGGGTAGCCTATAAGTATAGGAGGTAAGGGATCTTATGCTTCTTTAGCTAGCTATTACCCTTCTTAGGAGCTATGTATATATTAGAATACTTCTTAATAGCTAACATAAATATATATAATAATATACTATATATAAAAACAGTCTCCTTCCCCTTCTTTAAGGGAGTTATAAGCTTCTAGCCTTTAAGATTTAGTTAGCTATAAGCTAATTAATAAATATCATATTACTTACGCTTTAGCTTAGGGGCCTTATCCTTACTCTCCTCCTTACTCTCCTCCTTAGGGACCTCCTTTCTACTCTTAGGATCTGTCTTATTATTATTATCCTCTTCTGCTTCCTCTAGCATAGGGCGTAGAGACTTAACAATAAAAGGGGAATAGCCTTTAAGAAGGCTAGTCTTAATAGTAGCAGCAGCCTTAGGGTTGTTAAGAAAGGTAAGGGTAGTAACCTTACTTATAGCAGTAATCTCCTCCTCCTTAAAGGAGGTACTATTTTAGCTAGCTAAAAATAAAATTAATAACTGCTAAGTAACATCCTATATACAGTAATAGGTAGATATATAATTCTTTAACTTATTAGTTATTTTAAAATTATCTATTAGCTATTAGTATATTAATTCTTATTAGTAAAAACATACTTAAGGTATATAAATTTAACTTAAAAACACTTACTTTAATAATAATAAGGGCTTATAGAAGAAAAGAAGAAAATTTTATAGCAGTAGGCAGCAGAAATCCTACTTTTTACTACCTCTTACGCTCTTACTACCTTTAGCTACCCTTATTTCTATTTTAAGATAACCCTTAGCAAAATAAGGCTATTAATAAAGGCTACATAACGTGCTATAACAACACAATCACTTAGTTATTTTATAAGTTACATTTCATAAGTACTTAAGGGATTAATTCTAACGTACTATTTTTATCTATTTATAATTAATTTTAATTATTTAATTGCTTAAACAATTAGGGGGTGTATTATAAGGAAGTCTATGTATATTTTAGCTTACTGATTTATTCCTCTCACATACTTATTCACATACTATTATGTATTTAACAGTATCTCTTTTCATTACCTATTATTACAATAGGATAAGCATCTTTTACCCTAAATCTCCTATGCCTTACTGTATGCTCTAACTTATGACAAAAGCCTCCTTCCTAGAAGTAAGTAAGCCTCTTATTAGGGATTCCCTTATAGCCCCTATAGGCTACTATCTTAATTACTATATAAAGTAGTAAGGCCTTTAGGCTAATTATTCTCCTATATATAGCCCTCTAGGGTAGAATTATCTTTAGCGTTAGGGCCTATAGGCTAGGAATTCTTTTTAGTATAGCCTGCAGGCTAGATATTTTTTTTAGAAAGGGTAGCCTCTAGGCTTTCCTAGGCTTAGCCTAATTAAGAATTATGTTACTTTATGCCTTTATCTACCCCTATAATAATTAACTATACATTAAATAAGCATAATAGGCTTCTAAAGTACTTAAACTTTAGTTATAAGAGGTTTTTAGTGAGCCTATTAGCTAGTATCTAGTCTATTAGTAAGTAGACTACTTAGAAGTTACTTACTATATACTTCTTATAAAGCTATATATTTTAGATATTAATATACTAAAGGTAAGTTATAATTCTTACCCCCTTACTTATAATAAAGTAAATAGTCTACTAATTATTATAGTAAATATTCTAAGCACCTTTAATATTAAGCTTAATATCCTAAAAAAAGCGCTAGAGAGCTATAGTCTCTTTTGCTATATACTTAAGACTTAGTAGCTTTACCTTAGTTATTAAGGTAGTAACTATATTCTAGCATACTGCTTTCTACTAGATAGGCCTACTAAACAGCAAAATAATGAATCCCTAAGAAGACTATTAAGTCTCTTTATTATCTATAAAACTTATGTCTCTAGCTATTATAAGCACTTAAGTAATTACTTTAGCTGCTTTATCTAAGCTATATACAAGCATAAGATACTAAGTCTTATAGAGGTATTAGATATCTTAATTAATTATATACCTATAAATTAGTCCTAGATTAGTAAGGAAGTATAAGAGAATAGCTACTATAAATACTCTATCTAGTCTAACTATAATAGCTATATAAAGTATACTACTAACCTTTTCTTAGAAGTCTTTTATTTCTAGCCTTATTATATACCCTTTATATAGCTTAAAGTTAACGATTAGAAGGGGTATAACTAGGTAGACTCTATTAGTAAGGTTAAAGCGCTTAGCTATACTTTTAATATAGTTATTATATACTAGGTATACCTTTCTTATATTCCTAACTTTAATTACGTATACACTAAGGAAATAGTTTACTAGGCCCTAGTCCTTAAGATTATACTTAGCCTTAATACTATTAATAATCCTTTAGGCCTTAGCTTTATTATCTTAGTAGTGTAATATAATAAAGTCGTTAACGTAGACTATAAGAATTACTTTCTTATCTACTATTTAAAATATATAGTAGTCTTCTATATATAGGGTTATCCCTAGGCACTTAAGAGTTACTATAAACGTTATATACTAGAGTATAGGCGTATCTTAAAGTCTACATAAAGCACGCTAAAGCCTTATATACTTCCCTTTCTATTAGTATCTATCTAGTAATTTAATATATATTAGTAGTACGTTTAGATCTAGCTTTAAATAAAGAAAGGTACTATTAATATTATATTAAATAGCTTTAAGGTTAAACTATACTATAAGAGCTATAACTAGTTAGAAAGTCTTTACAGTAAGTATAGTAGTATATATACTCTAAAGAGAATCTAATTCTTATATATCCCTATATATAATAACTCTTACTCTATAGCAGTTAGGAAAGCTATTCTTAAACTTATAGATATATACCTACTTTAAAGGTAAAGGGATACTGTCTATTAATACTTATTTAATAATTTTATTTATACTTATATCTATAAGCTTCTTTACTTCTTTATCTAAAGCTTTATAAAATAGTTTTTTAACTATAGGTAGTAGTTAAGAAAGATCTCTCTAGTTATATAGAGGGTTAATAAGGTCCTCCTCCTAGAGAGTAAGGTTCTTACTAGTTAAAGGGTACTTAGTAAAGCTCCTCTTAATAGCTCCTCTTACTATAGTATATATAGTATAGTATATAAAACTTCCTTCCTCTTTAGCTTTTTATTAATTAGGTAAAAAGGTAGAGAAAAAAGAGTTTTAGTTAAAATCCTACTACTATAATTATAATAAGGTTATTATTATTAAAATACCCCTAGCGTTTAGATTATTATAGGCCCTCTTCTATTAGATAGATTTACTAGAGTATATACCTTATTAGAAGATCTTTTCTTACTTAGGTTTTAGTATTTATTATAAGGATTCCTATAGGCTTATATTAACTATAATTTCTAGTAGGATCGTCTCCTTACTCTAGGTAGCTTATCTACTTTATATAATAGCTAAGCGCTTATTACTATAAAGGTATCTAGGCCCCTATACCCTATCTATAGTATATATATAGTCTATACCTTTAGGTAAGCAGTATATCTCTTTAAGTACTAGTTTACTTTCTATAATTAGGTTCTTATCTATATCTACTTTATTAATAAATGTCTTAATAGTATTACCCCTACCCCTAAGCCTATAAGGAGGGTTAGGTATTAGATCTAGAGTAAGTAGTCCTCCTAACTATAAGCTATCTAGTTATAGAAGCTTATCTACTATACTTATAGTAGGAGCTATACACTAAGCCTAGCTATCTAGGTCTATACTCTCTAGAGCTAATCTCTTATACTTAATGTCTTAAGTTAACAGAGGATTAGCTAACTGTATCTTATCTATAGGTATACTTATGTTTTATATGTTATTTAGGATACTAAGAGACTATATAGCTATATCTACTATATTAATTAGCTTGCTAATAATCTCTACAATCTCCTTAGCTATATTTCCTAGTAGCTCTTTTAGATCCTTTTATCCTAAGTAGAAGAGTGTCTTATTAAGTATAATATTATATATAAGAACTACCTACTTAAGTATAGGTACTTAGATTCTATGTAGGTTATATATCTTAGTTATATAACCTACTAAATACCTAATATACCTATAGGGAAACACTTTAAAATCCCTTTTCTATATACCCTTTTTATAATCTCTGATAAGTAGATATATATAGCAGCTATAAGTAAAGAGCCTACCTTAATATAGAAGTATACTTTTTATATACCTAATAAAGAGTATAGTGTTCTACTACCTAAAGTAGTAATAAAACTATTAAAGCTTAACTTTATAGGGGGACTTCTAGCCTAGTAATTCTTATAGGCTTAAGTTAAGAATATAAATACTAGTAAGCACTAGCTCCTCCTATATATTAGCTAGAAGGTTAGCTACTAGGCGTATAATAATACCCTTATTAATTACTTCTTAACTTACTTACTTACTACCTCCTACTAGCTCTTTTATATAAGGTAGTAGGAGTTTAATAAT
The DNA here is from genome assembly GCA_005350895.1 of Colletotrichum tanaceti. Lineage (NCBI taxonomy): Eukaryota > Fungi > Ascomycota > Sordariomycetes > Glomerellales > Glomerellaceae > Colletotrichum > Colletotrichum tanaceti. The sequence goes on from PJEX01000254.1 coordinate 4,966, forward strand.
AATTCTTTTCTCTTATACCTATTACTTATATTCTAATTTCCCATTACCTTTATAGCTAATTATACTATACTCTCTATTACTCTAGAAGATATATATTAATAACCCTCTTTAGCGTAAAACCTAGGCTTTTAGTTACTTTAATATATTAAGAATTAAACTCTAAGTCTTATTATATAGGGGGAACCCAATAAGATATTTTATATATTTATCCTTTATAACTAACAGCTAGGAATACCCTTTATATAAGTATAGGTAGTTAAAAATATCCTAGGAGATATAATACTAAGGGTATATTACTGCTACGCTAGACTTACCTCTAGAAATAACTTTCTTAGTATAGGTCTAAGTATAACTTTTGTATATAAGTCTTATAGGCTTATTAATCTTTACCCCTCTTACATAATAGACTAAATACCTAAGAGTATCTAGCGTAAGGTATCCTAAGTATAAGTACTAGATATATATATTATCTATTTACTCTTAATATCGTTAGTATAAAGGCTAATTTTACTTTAGTCTTACTATTACTATAACTAAGTATAGGCTTATAGGAATAGGGAACTTATAGGAGTAAGTAAGCTTATATATTTAAAGAAGACTAGGTTTTACTTTCTTATAAGCTACTTTATGATTACTCTACTTATAACTTCCCTATAGTATAGGGTATAGTTATATCTATAGTACTAGATCTTACTGTTAAGTAGGAGTATTTCTAAAATAATATTAATATAGAAGTCCTTAATATAGGCTACATTCTTAAGCATAAGATCTTAAGTATTAAGCCCTTATAGGCTGTTAAGGGTATTATAGATAACCCTTCTTCTACGCCTAACGATAGGGAAGGAGGAGGTTCCTACTTCTATATAATTATTATAAGTTAAGGGTATATAAGAGTCTGCTTCTAGAAGACTCTTATTATTAATAAGATATATAGCTCTATAGTTATCTATAACTATACTGTTAGATAGTAGGTATAGGCTGCTAAAGGTTATTATAAAGACTATATATAATAATTAGCTAGCAGTAGGCTTAGTAAGCTAGGGGGAGATAAGAATAGTAATAATATTGCTAGGGTAGGTATTCTCTAGGGCTTTAGCGCTAGAGTTCTTATTTTTATTAAGCTAACTCTTTTTATTAAGTTCTTTCTATATACTCTCCTATTAGTAGCTATTAACTACCTTAATAATTTCTTTAGCTTTTAATCTATTAACCTTAACTTATAGAGAATCAATTTTTATATATCGCTATATATAAGACAGAGGGCCTTATACTATACTAGATACATAGTACTAATCTAATCTATACATATAAGGGGAAAACCTATTCTTCCTTAGGAGAAAACCCCTTATATTTAACACTACAGTAGGGACCTATTAATCTAAATACGCCTACTAAATCCCTAGCCTCCTGCATTTCCACCTCATGAGTTAACCTAACCACAAAACAATTATTTTTTTATTCTATATAGTAAAACTATAGTCAAATTAAAGCCTAGAGTTTGCTGATTAGTATTATGTATACTAACCCTATGCATAGACTACTGCTTTAAGTCGGCAGGGCAAAGAATCGATTAGGCTCTGAATCTTCTCCTGTGGGATTGCCTCCTAGGCTGCAGTTAGCTGCCGCTTAAACTCCTCAATATCTAACTTATTTTTCCTAAGGTTAAATACTTTAGGGTATAGCCTTTGTAGGTTAGCCTTTATTATCCTCTAGTAATACTTAATTAGGTTAAGATCTAGTGAGTAAGGTAGCTACTTAAGCTAGGAAACCCCCTAACTTAAGAGCTAGTTAATAGTTAGGCTTAATAAGTAAATAGGGGTATTATCCTAGATAAAATACCTTATGTTGTCTGCTGTAGGTAAATACCTTTCCTCTAAGCACTAGATATAGCTGTTTAAGCTATATCCCTTCTTCTTAGACTCCTTATCCCTAACTAGGAAGACTAATTTACTCTAATCCTCCCTCTATACTATTCCTTATACTATAATAGATATGTTTGCCTTAACATAACTAATAAGGTTAATAAAGCGTTAATTCTATTAATGCTAGGGTAACCTAAACACCTATTTAGTTAGGGAGGATATGTTATTCTAATAGGAAGACTTATTAGAGAACTAGTACTATATTAATTAGAGTTAGCTTAGATGTCTTAGAATAGGGTCTAACTACTAAACTACTTATAGCCCTTAATTCTTTATCTTTTTTAAGCTACTCTTTTGTAAATTACAGGCGCTTAGCTACTACTTCTTTTGTTATAGAGGGCTGTTTTATAGCCCTCTATTTGTAATAGTTTACCTTCTTAAGAATACACTTAAGGGTGTTAAGGCTTACTTAACCCTTCTACTCTATAGTAAGCTACCTATATAATTACTAGTAGTTAATTTTAGTAGACCTAATAATAGCCTGTTTCTCTATATAAGAAAGTTTCTCTAGCCTGCCTTTCTAGGGTTAAGATAGGAAGGTATTGCTGGAAATAAACTGTTAAAGTGTCTTCTGCACTGCGCTAAGTGAGCAGTTAACGAGCGTAGCTGTATTGCAGTAGCTTAAGCCTCGCAGCACCACAGCTACAATAGCTACCTACTAAAGATCTATAAGCTTATAGTTAAAGCGTTAATTTCCTGATATAATGGGGGCAAAAGCCTGTAATTTACCCTCTATTTACTGAAGTTATAGTATGATAAAGGAAAAGAGGTGTTTTGTAGAAGACGCGTTAGGATGCGCTAATAACTAAATGTATTTAGATTAATGGGTCCCTACTGTATATAGTAGCTTGTCTTTATCTAACTAAATATATAATATTCACACTATACGTTAACTTAATACGTTATTTTATTGCACTGTTGTTAGGGCCCTATTGTGCATGTAAGGCCTAGGGCTCTATTTGCAGTAGGTACCTAGTGACTAATTAGACCACTGCAAAAGGCGTTCCTGTAGTTAGAATTAAACTAACTGTCTGTCGCTTGAAAAGCGCACAGACGCTGCTAGACGCACGCTACTGCGTCACGCAGGATAACCTTAACTTATATTCTAGACTTAACTTTACCTATAAAGGTAAATTTAACTTAGGTATACTACTAAGGTATCTATGGATACTTCTAGCTATAAGGGTATTAGTAGAGTTACTTATTATAAGTATTAGATTGTCTAGTAAGGGTAGAGTAAGCACCTTAGCTCTTAGCTAAAAGCTTATATATAGTATTATTATAAGATATAGCTCTAAAGATTCTTCTAAGTTTATTAAGAGTAAGTATAGGCTAACTAATCTTAAGGTCTTAGATTAGTGTCTTATAGGCTTAATTACCCTATAAAGGATTAATATAAGCCTTAATAGTATTTAAGAAGTCCTTAGTAGTAAGTATACTATTAATATCTTAAATCCTATAGGCTTAAGCTTAGAGGTATACTTAGTACTACTCTTTATACTACTTAATAGGGTTAGCTCCCCCTTTTACTTTATCTAGGACTTACCTATATTCCTTATATACTATAGATTAGGTAGTTATATTATTAGGTACTAAGTTACACTAGAGAGAGTAAATTATACTTGAGAGAGAAGTAGTACTCTAGGCGTTAGCCTCTAGCTAGGCTATTATTAATAGTATTATACTTATAGTTTTAGTAATCTAATTCTAAATATACTAATAGTAAGAGGTAAGCTATAAGTATAAAGGTACCTAAGCAGTAGCTACTTTAATATAATAGTTCTAGTTATCTTTAATATCTTTTACTATAATAATAGAGAGGTACTTAGGAGGGACTCCCTTAAATAAAGAGACCTTTAAGACTTAGTTAGATAGCTCTCTAGGGTTATTATCTTAAGTACCCTTAATAGTCTTAATAATAGGAGGATACTTAGTGTCTTAAGCAGCCTTTTCTTCTTTATATTTCTATCTCTTACTTTAGTAATTATCTTCTTACTTATACTAAAGCTCTTTAATAATATTATAGATAGTTAGGACTAACTTAAGGAGGCTTAGGAGATCTAGTATTTTATAGGTATTAGGGTTAATATACTTTTATATACCTTAGATCTTATAGATATATTTAAGCTACTAAAACTATATAAGCTAGTTATAATAGCTATTAAGCTTAGTTATCTTAGTAATAGAATTAACCTTAAGGGAAGCTAATGTACTTACATAGCGAGCGGGCTAACATAGCAAGCAGGCTACCTTCCTCTACCCTTCTACCTTTTATATAAGTTAATTAAACTACAATATATAAAATTAATTAAAACTACTTATTATCCTCTTCCTTATTACTATCCTAAACTACCTTATAGGTTTATGCGTTATGTCTAGGCTTTCTGCAATTACTATATTGCTGCGTGTGTAGTTTAGCACCTTCTGTATAACCCTCCTTCTAATAGTTATTCTCTCCTCTAGTATTAATACTACCCTTTTCTACTTATAGTGCCTCTACTTTAGTAGTATTAAGTAACCCTCTAAGATATAGTTAGGTCTTTTTTGCCCTCTAGCGCTTACTTAGTACCTCTATCCCTGTATAAAGCTTATAGTTCTTAGCCTTAATAATAGTAAGCCTATAGGCTAACTTACTAATACCTCTAGCCTAAAAGTTAATTACTTTATATATTAGTGTTAGTAAGCTACCTTAATATGCCTAGATCTTCTTTTTAAGGGAGGAAGCACTTTGTATACCCTCTAGTGCTGTAGTTAGTGTCTTTACGTCCTAGGAGCCTTAGCTGCTTAGCTATAAGGTTAAGGGTGTTAGTGTCTTTAGCTTAAAATCTAACTAAGAAATAACTACTTTAGGGTTAAAAGGTATAAGGCCTACCTATCTAAAACCTACCTATATATTATCTTTACCTATTAAGGCAAAGAATGCTTCTTTAAAGGCAGGAAAGAAGTTATCCTTAGTAATATACAAAATCTATATCTATATTATCTTCTTAATTTCCTTACTGTATAAGTACTTTAATAGGCTAAAGTACCTAACATTAAGAGGCTAGAGCTTATATAATAAATAGGGAGGTATGTATAAAGCAATAATGCTTTATTCCTTACAGTATTTATTAAAGTTAGTTAATTTATAGCTATTATAACTATTAAGGATTAAGAGGTAATAAGAGCCCTTTATATAAGTCCTTATACACTAATTAAAGTGCTTTAGCTAATCTAGGCTAATATTATTTGTTATCTATCTATTTTTGCTTAGATAGATATACTATATAGCTAGGAATTAGCTATTAATATACTAGGAGAGGAGGTAATATTTACCTTTTATAATAATATATAGAGGTATTACCTAACTATCTATATATATACCCTAAATAATAGAAACCTATTCCTAATTGCTAGGCTGCTTTATATAAGGTCTTCCCTTATAGTTAGACATTATAATAACCTTTACATATAACAGTATTCCTATTAGGAACCTAATCTTATTAAAATTATAGATATTATTATTAAGTATTCTATACTTTATAATTATATTTTATATAAGTGTAAACTAGCCTTATATAATTGTAGGATCCTTAGCTAAGGCCCTCTAATAGTTAATTTAACGTTAAAATTGTATTTTTAATTAGGGGATACGTTATATAAAGTTCTCTGCCTATTAGGGTCCTGTATACATCCTGTTGTATACGTTTAGGAGTTAGTTAGCTATTTCTTATATGTCTTCTTATTATAGAGGGAACCCTTAATCAATTAGGTTAATAACTTATTTAAGAATTACCTCCTCTTTAGTTATAGTTATCTTTATTGAATTTAGTTATCTTTTAGGTTATGTAACGCATCTAACGTATTAGTATTAGAGTGTGGTTTAAGGGACCTTAAAGGTTAGGGCTGCTTTTCGTACAGACATTTTTAGGTCTTTTTCAATAGCCTGGATAGTAAGGATAATACAACTTTTAATTAAGGAGGATAGTATATTTATATATAGAGGAAAGTTAGTGTAAAGGTTAAAGAGGTAGAAAGTTAGAAAAGTAGCCTGCTCGCTATGTTAGCCTACTCGCTATGCGAGTATGTTATAGTAATTAAGTATTATAATCTTATATATAGATTTATAAAAATAGGGGTATAAATATTAAATAGGAGCTAGGCTTATAACTCTTATAAGCTAGATTATATAACTAGGCATAGGGTCTAAGGTTTATAAAGTGCTTAAATTAAGAAAAGGAGGACTATAAGCTAAGCTTATATAAATATAATCCCTATAGGTAATTACATAATATAGACCTTAGTAAGGCTATATAGGTAAGCTATAATAAAGCTATAACTACACAAAGATCTTATAACATAATATAACCCCTAATAGGCAGTAGGTTTAGTACTAGAGCTAAGATAAGCTCTAAGGGGGCCTTAGCGTTAACTTATATATATCTATAGGAAGATAAGGATATAATTTAGCGTTAGCTATACCTTAGATAAAAAACTTTTTTAGTAAACCTATTAAAAAGATATCCTAGACTACTAAGCACTAGGGTTAGTAAGTCTAGATTAAGAGCGGCGTTATTTACTAAGATATAAATAGTGTCGGTTTTTAGCCCTATATTACAGGCTAGGATCGCATAGAGTAGTAGAGTCGCTAATAGGTAGGTAGGGGTTAGATAGTTATACTATTTCAACCTACCCCCCCCTAAGATAGGTAGGTAGAGGCACTATCCTTTATGCTAGCTATCCCTTATCCTAAGCCCTTCTGTAAAGGTAATAGTTAGCCTCCTAATAACCCTCTAATAACCCTCTAATAACCCCTTTACTAGGCTAGTCTCCTATCCTATGTCTAACTATATCTCTAATCCTATTACTAGCCTATTACTAAGACTTACTAGACTAATTAGTTATTAGCTATGCCTCTCGTTAGCTAATCCTTATCTAACCTTAATATAATTCCCCCCCCTCTAAAGCCTTATTCTAAGGCTTCTGTAGACCTATTCTCTTAGATCTAGTAACCCTCTATAGGTCCCTAGTTTATATCTAAGTAAAAAGTCTAGGGAACCTTTTACCTTAGTCTAGTACTTAGACGTAAGCATTATCCTTCTAGCTAATACTATAATCTTTATATAAAACCTATAATAGTTATTTTAGGTTAGTAATTAGCCTATAATTATTCTTTCTATCTACTAAAGGCTAAAATAGTAGATAACCCCCTAGTAGTCTACTAGGCTTCTTTATATATAAGGTTAATATATTATTATACCTACTATAGACTAAGGTATTATTATTACTATATAATAATATATTCTCCCTTATATAGTTACCTCTAGACCCTCTATAGATTATAACTTACTTATTTAGGCTAAGTAGGTACTTAATACCCCTTAGGTACTTAACTATTAGCTTCTTTATTATTAATACCCTCTTTTATCTAATTATTTTAACTACCTTTATATAGCTAAATTTAGCTACTACCTATAGTAAGTATATTTATCTATTACCTATTATTATTATTTTTTACTGTATAATTACCCTTTAAATTTTTCCTTTCTATAAGCCTCTTAATACCCTCTTTTTTATTGTTTTTTATACTGTTTTTTTAATTTTTATTATTTTCTTTTTTCTTTTAATTAAATACCTAATTTTTACTATTACTGCTACTACTACTCTACTACTCTACTACTACTATAATATCTTCCTTAGTTTTATCTAATTCTATAAATAATAGCCCTAAGGCTACTCCTATTAACTCTACTAGTACTCCTTTACTACCCCCTAAGCCCTCTCCTAAGGTAGAACTTCCCCCTTTATACCCTATCCTATACTACTACTACCTCTACTATATAGTTAACTAGACTACTTCTTTAGAAAGCCTAGTACCTTACTATATAGATACTACTAATATACCCCTCTAGTCCCCCTTTAGTAATCCTCTACTAATTGTTTTCCTTAGCTACTAGTAATAAGTATACTATATATTTTTCTACTTATAGAAAAGTATATATTCCTATAGGTTATTTCCCCCCTTTCTATTAGTTACTCTTATAACTATCTTAGTTTTTAGCTAACCCCTTATAGCTCCCTTACTCTACTAGTTATATTACCTCCTAGCTTTATATATTATTTAATAAGATAGCTAAGGATAGTACCCCTAGTACTGCCTTTAATAAGGATAAAGTAAGTTTTTTTATAATTATAATCCCTTTTTCCCCTACTAGTACTCCTCTAGTAGTATTCTATTAGTATATTAGTTACTAAAATTTTCTAGGTAGCTAACCTTACTCTTCAAGTTAAAGGTAAGAAGGCCCTCTAGGCTAAAGCCTCTTTAGCTACTATATCTAAGGAGAAGTATAAGGCTAAGGAGATTAAGGAGGTAGCTAAGCTCTATAACTATAAGATTAAGTCCCTTACTAAGACTACTTACTAAGCTAAGAAGTAGGCTATTACTACTACTTACCTTACTACTACTATAGAGTATACTACTACTATATAGGAGGCTACTACTACTACTATTACTACCTAGACTACTACTATTACTTCTTTAGCTAGTACTATAGCTAGTATCTATAACTATATTAAGGATTTTAGTAAGGTATATATCTAAGTAGTAAGTTACTTCCCTCTTTCTACCCCTCTAGTAACCCCCTAATACTTCTTTCTTATTTTTATCTAATAAAATTTTTTAGTATTTAGCTATTCTTAATAAGCTATTTTATAAGCCCTCTTAAGACTTAGGTAATAATAATAATACTACTAGTAGTAATAAGGATACCTAGTACCCCCCTACTACCCCCCTACTTCCCCCTTATATTATTATTAGTTTACTTTCTTAGGAGTTAGTAGTAGATAGTTATTAGGCCTAGCCTTAATTTCTAGGCTAATAGGCTAAATAAAAGTTCTTCTACTTTATTATTTATCTTCTTATCTACTAGTATACCCCTAGTACTCCCCTAGTACCTTTCCTCCTTAGTAATCCTTTATAATTATCCCTTAGTTCCTATAAGATATTTTAATATAGCTCCTATAGAGAATTAACTTTTATATATCGCTATATATAAGGCGGAGGGCCCCATACTATACTAGGTACACAATACTAATTTAATCTATATACATATAAGGGGAAAACCTATTCTTCCTTAGGAGAAAACCCCTTTATATTTAACACTGTATAGTAGCTCGTCTTTGTCTAACTAAATACATAATTCACTATGCGTTTTTACTTAATACGTTGTTTTTATTGCACTGTTGTCAGAGCCCCATTATGCATGTAGGGCTCAGGGCTCTATTTGCAGTAGGTACCTAGTGTAATATAGCTCCTATAAGTTCTCTTTTTCTTTATACCCTTTCTACTTAATAAATATTATTAATTTCTAGGTAGTCCCCTATAGGCTACTACCTCCTCTACTTTATAGATATTATTCTCTTCTTCTCTAATAGGGATATCCTAAACCTTATTATTATTACTATAAAACTTCTTTAGTTATAATAGTAAGAAGATATTATATATCTAGTATTTAGATTAGAGGTCTAATTTAAATACTACCCCCCTATTAATTATCTATATTACCTTAAAGAGTCCTAAATACTTATCTAAGAGCTTCTATAATAGTTATTTCTATTAGATATTATATATTACTAGTAGGACCTTTTCCCTTAATTTAAATTTCACTAGTAGTCTTTTTTAGTTATACTACTTTATATAAGTATTATTAGACTAGCTTAGTAGCTATTAGATTACCTCTCTTTCTTATTATAGTTATCTAACTCTTTCTCTTACCATAAGTACTATTATCTATTAGGGGTTAATAGTATAAATATTATAAGGTCCCCTTAGTTAGTATCCTATTAGTGCTTCTACTAGTAATACTCTAGTAGTACTATAGTAGGTATTATTATAAACAAATTACGCTATTAGGAGCTAGTCTACCTAGTTATCCTATTTAATGTTATAGTAGGCTTAGAGGAAGTATTTAATATTCTAGTTTTATTACTTAGTTTATCTATTAGTTTATAGGTAGTAGGCTATACTTAACTTCCTCTTAATAGCTAACTAGTAGCATACCTCTAAATAGAAGCAGCTAGTAAATAGTAACCTATAGTTAGATACTATAGACTTAAGTACTCTATACTAGAGTATTACCCTATCTACTAGGATAGTTACTAATAAGTCTATAGTAAGTGTCTTATAGGTAGGTATATATAGAGTATACTTTATTAGTCTGTTAACTACTACTAGGATACTATTAAAGTTATTCTTTTTCTTTCCCCCTAACTTTAGCAGCTTTATAATAAAGTTAAGTAAGATACTCTTCCATAGGTAGGTAGGTATTAGTAGGCTCTTAAGGGCCCTATAGGGTATATAGTGTTAAGGTTTTGTTTATTAATAAGTAGTATATATCTTAATATACCCTTTAATCTCCTTTTTTATTACTTTCTAGAAGAATAATTTTACTAGACATTTTATTATCTAGGTATACCCTAGGTAACTACTAGTTAGTTTATTATAGTATACAGTTAGTATCTCTATTTATAGCCTACTAGTCTTAAGTACTACTAGTTACCCCTTATACCTTATATAACTATCTATATCTTTACTCTAGCTAGCCTACTATTACTATAATATACCTTAGAGTTCTATATTAGACCTCTACTCTATCTTTACCTCCTGCTTAAGCTCTAGGGCTAGATCTTCTAGTATTAGGGGTTACCTATATACCCTTAGTACTCCTCTAGTAGTCTATATCTATTAGATCCTTACTAACTAAGGTAAGAATTAACTTAAAAAGTCCTCTAAGAATACACTTATCTCTTAATTAACCTCTTTATTAGAGGGTTAGTAATTAGGTTATTATAATAAGCTGTTAGCTAGGTTTAATTTCCTTAGGTAGTATTTAATCTTAAAGTAAAATATAGAGAGCTCCTAGAGTATTCTAGCTTACTAGCTGTTTAACTAAGGCTTACTAGTAAGGTACTAGTACCTAAGATAGTTAGTAAGAAAAACAGTCTAGTATTAGTTATAGAGTAAGTAGTATCTCTATAGCTTAGTAGCGTTTTATATAGCTACTAGCTCTACCTCTAGTATAGTGTATTAGAGTTTAGCTCCTTAGAGCTTTTATAATATATATACTACTAGGTACTATTTTTAATTATAAAGTTAGTAAAGAACTACCCTAATAGTATAGGTAGCTATATCTATCTTAATATTAATAGGTAAAGCTAGGTTAAAATAGTATAATATAGGTACTTAGGTAAAGAGTACTTTAAGTTCCTAGAAGGCCTCTAGTGTCTTACTAGTAATTACTAGGGGTAACCCCTTAGTAATTAGCTAGTTAGTTAATAGAGTATATACCTTTATATAGTTATAGATAAATTGTTAATAAAACCCTATAAACCCTAGGAAAACCTAGAAATCTCTAGTATAGGTAGGTACTAGCTACTTAATAATAGCCTTTATATAATCCTACTCTATAGTAATACTATTCTCTAAGACTATAAATCCTAAGAATTTAATTAACTACTTAATAAATTTATACTTCTCTAGGTTACCTACTAGCCCTATAGTATCTAAGTAGGTAAGTACCTACTTTATAGCTTCTATATATAACTCCTTATCCTTTATAAAGATTAGGATATTATTAAGGTAGATAATATAAATAATATCTACTAACCTAATTAAAGTATTATTAATATAAGCTTAGAAGGTAGTAAGCATATTAACTAGGCTAAAAGGTATAACCTTATATTTATAGGAACTATACTAAGTATAAAACGCTGTTTTCTATTTATCTCCTTTATATATACTTACCTAGTAGTACCTATCTTTTAAATCTAGCTTTATATAGTACTTAGACTTAGATAGGTAGTTAAGAATCTTAGTAATTAAAGGAAAAAGTATTTAGTTCTTAATAGTAATACTATTAAGCCCCTAGTAGTCTATATAGAGCCTTAACTTACCCCCCTTCTTTAGTATAAATAGGATAGATATACTAGCTAGGCTTTTTAACTATTAGATCTATCCTTTTACTAAAGCTTTCTCTAAATAGGCTCTTAACTTAGCTAGCTTAGACTCTATAAGGAGGTAGATAGGGCCCTATAGTAGTTCTATTCTTAGTTTAAGGTTAATAGTGTATTCCTATCCTCTATATTCTTCTCCTCTAATACCCTCCTAGTAGGCCTTCTTAGTAAAGACATAGGCCTATTCTACAGACTCCTCTAGAAAGGTAGGTTTAGGTTTTTCCTCTAGATTAAATATATATAGGTACTAAAATTACCTTATACTTAGTATATAGGTAGACTTAGCTTCCTTCTAAGCCTTCTTAATAGCCCTCTTCCCTATAACTAATTTAATATCTTCTCCCTTTAATAGGTATATCTAGTTTAATAATATCTAGCTAAGATTAGGCTTTAATACTTCCCCCTAAGGGATCCCTAGTATAGTAATATACTCTTTATTAAGAGTTAAAACTTAGAAGGGATAAGACTAAGTCTTTTAGGTACCTAAGTTATCTAAGACCTATAGGGTTAAGACTTTCTAACTATAGTTAGGTATAGATACTCCCTATAAGCCCCTAAATTCTAGCCTATAACTATTCTATAGTAGATAACTAGTTTATAATACTACCCTCTAATTAATAATATCTTTATTAGCTTCTATATTAATTAAAGCTTTTCCTTTCTTCTATACTCCTCTAATCTATATCTAGATAGTTACCTTAAACCTATAGCTACTACCCTTATACCCCTAGGGGATACTAATAGTATTAATACTAGTGCTTCCTTTAGTTATTAAATACCTCCTTCTAGAGTACTTTAGTTCTCTATAATAATAGTAGTTTAGTTTTAGGTACTAATCTAAGTAATAGCTCTTATTCCTATAATTATAGTATATAATAGTTAATTAGTTATACCTTAGTGCTCCCTTAGTAGGTTATATGCTTAGCTCTAGGTACTAATCTATATAATAGCCCTTATTTCTATAGTTATAGTATATAATAGTTAATTAGTCTTACTCTAATACCCCCCTACTAGGTTATATATTAGTCCTGTAGTCTATCTAACCTAGTTAATTGTTTTTAGTAGTAGGAGGAGTAGGTATATCTTTTAGTTTAGTCTTAACCTCTACTAAAGTATATAGTACTTTATATATATAAGATATCTCTTATAGGGGCTACTAGTTAGACCCTTAGGATGTATTAGCTTAGAAGTTAGTAGTATTTAGGGCTACCTTTTACTAGATTCTCTTAGTTATCTCTAACTGCTTTATAATGTTATCTAGCGCTTTATAAGTGTTAGGTAAGCTATATACTATAACCTTATCTTATAAGTTAGGAAGGATATAGTTAATTATATTAATTACCTATAGCCTCTCTAGTAGTTAGTTAGGGTACTCTACTTTAAGGACCTTATACTACTTAATAAAGGTTAAATAGGACTATCCTATTTTCTAGCGCTTATCCTCTAGCTCTATAACTACACTATAGGTATAGGTATTCTTATTTAATATAGTGTTATATAGCTATTTCTCTATAACAGCCTAGGAGACTTTTACTTAGTTATTATTATAGTAGATATTTATATAGTTACTCTACTAGTAGGCTATAGAGCCCTCTAGGTATATATCTATATAGAGTACTCTGTTAATATCCCTCTTTATACTAGTAAAAGTAAATTAAGTGCTAAGTTTAAATTAAAAGTTATCTAGTTTAGCCTAGCTTCCTCCTTTATACTTTAGGGTCTTAAGCTTAGCCTATTTATTAGGGTAATATCTTTTAGCTACTAATTATTAGTCTACTAGTACCCCTCTATTAAGGAAATTATTAGGATTAGCTTTATTCTAGAGTACTATAAGGGTCTTAAGGTTTTTCTACTTCTTATAATTATTAAATTTAGCTTAAAGGAGGTAGTTTACTTAAGATAAGGTTATCTTCTTAATAATATTAAAACTAAAGGTACTCCTAGAAAGGATTAGAGTATTATCTATAGGGTCTTTAGTAGTACCTTAGTTATCTTTATTATTATTATTATAATTAGTAGTATTTTAGCTAAGGTTATCTTAGCTAGCAGTAGTATCTTAGCTAGTAGTAGGTCCTTTAAGTACTAATATAGTACTTAACCTTTAGGTATCTAAAAGTTTATTATAAGCACTATCCCCCTACTAGGCTGCTACTATTCTTTTAGGTAGTATTTTTACTCTACTAGTTAGTATACCTATAGGTAGGTAGAGGTTAAAATATATTATAGGCTAGGATTATATAGAGTAATAGAGTTACTAATAGGTAGGTAGGGGTTAGATAGTTATACTATTTTAACCTACCCCCCCCCTAAGATAGATAGGTAGAAGCACTATCCTTTATACTAGCTATCCCCTATCCTAAGCCCTTCTGTAAAGGTAATAGTTAGCCTCCTAATAACCCTCTTATAACCCTCTAATAACCCCTTTACTAAGCTAGCCTCCTGTCCTGCGTCTAACTGTGTCTCTAATCCTGTCACTAGCCTGTCACTAGGACCTACTAGACTAATTAGTTGTTAGCTATACCTCTGGTTAGCTGATCCTCGTCTAACCCTGACACGCAGGCTGGTTGGACGCTTTCAGTCATGGCGTTCTGCGAGGACATGTTGAATTAGCTTTGGTGTTTGGTTATAATCGTTTATATGTTAGGATTAATGATAGGCTTCATCGCTAGCATGTGACAATAACTAGGGTTATATATTTGTAACTAAGGTTGGCGTTAGCACGATTATATGCTTTAAGCTGACTGGCCCCTCCTAAGACCTGATAAGTAGGGCGTGTTTTTATAGAGTAACATCAGATGTATATGTAGTTAACCTGCGATACAGACTAGGATATTTACTAGTAAGGTTTCATTTAAAATGGATGAAATAGGTAGTTGAAGCTCTTGCCTTTTCTATAGCGTTATCCTGGGCAACTAACATGGCGTCGTCCACGGCTTGTGGAGTTACGTCAAGCCTAATGCTCTTCTTGCCTATCTTGAAGATACTTCTGAAACTTTGGAGCAAAGGCCTTCGTAAAAGCCAAGTCAAGCATTTCCTTAAGCTGGGCAATTTTGTCCCCAGCATCGTTAAAGGTTAGAAAAGCAGCATATTCCATTTCCCAAGGGCCAAAAGGAGACTCTCCAGTAGAGACCGCATATACGGCAGCTTTATTCTTGGCCGCATCGTGCAACGATTCGTGAACAGTCAGCTAGATCCCGAAACCAAGTCAGTTCGTGATCAATCAAGTTAGGACCTGACATGCCGCAAACCTTATAGTTACTGATCGAGCTCACTAAAGCCGGGAGCGCATGTTCCACAGCATCCCGTTTCCTCTTAGGGACCCCCATGCCGAAAGGAAGCGTTGCCTAGGTAAAGTCATCAGCAAAAACAGCCAACATATCAGCAGCGTTCCATCGTTTCTAAGCGTTAATGAACTTTGCGAGGGTAGCCGCTTGCGAAGACATTGTATCTGTCATTTTTTTGCCTTGTTTTAACGATCTTCTGCTTTAATTGCTGATGTGAGTGGCGTGTAATTTTGGTACAATAAGATAGATAGGTGCGATGTGTTATAAAGCTTTGCTAGACGCAATCTCGTATTGATTGTTGGGGTAGAAATAGATACCAGTGACGGGCCTACAAGAAAGTAACGCTAGTCAACCTAAACCCTGAACAGTCACGACTTCTTGGGGTTGGCTGAGTGGCGACCCCGGAGACACGCTACCGTTGGTTTCGCGAACCGAAGAACAAAAGCACTGCTGAAAGGGCTAGAGTTAGAACTGTATATTATTTAAAAATCTCCTTTGTAATGCAGCTACTTAGGTTGCTAAGACTATGCGAGGTACTGCTACCTGTAAAGTCATAGTGTAAGTGAATATCTCTTTTAGCTTTTCCCTTGCACAAAAGGTTAGTTCCGCCCTATTAAGCCGCAAACCCTATCCCCTTTTCAACCCCAGCTAATTCAAACACATCTTGAAGACGTTTCTAGGTGTGAAGCAGCGCTTTTCAAGTAGGCTAAGAGCTATAACACCAAGGACTAAGCCCGTCTTGCAAAATGCATTGCACCAACATTGCATGTAAGCATCACACCAGCCAAGTTATATTAGAGAAGGTTTTAGTGCTGACTTTCTCAATAGATCGATTACTGCTCCATATTGAATAAGATGTGGGAGGCCATCCCGGCGGCCGAATTCATCTAGATGGCTTTGAACCCTCATTTCTTAGGAAACAAGCGGATTCAGACGCAGCACTTTGTCGGCGGGGCAAAAAGATGGTCCAAGAAGAGCAAAGACGAGATAGTGGGCCACCATCAGATGCGTGTGGCTCATCAGAAGTATGATGACGATAACCTTAGTCGTGTCGCGCTCAAGGGCCACACCCACAGCATTGCCACTGTGTTCTATCGCATAGTAGACAGTTCATAGAAGTTTGCTAGCATTAAGCCCAATATTTAATGGTTAGAGGGTGACTATAATAAGATTTTTACATAAGAGAATAGGTAACAATGTTGTAACTATAAAGCAAGCTGTAGCGCTAGGTTCCTCTTGTATTCAGACATTAGTGCTGCTGCAAAGTTAAAACTGGCGATAGTTAGTTTGACTAGCTTTACAACGCCTTAAATTAACTAATACCTAAGTCTTTTTGGCTTTTAGACTGTATTTTAGTTTTAATCTCTTTTCAGTCTCTAAGCATATCTTGTTGAGAACGCTGACTAGCAGGCCGGATTACGCATGGGAAAGTGGATACAGCGAAGGAATTAGGCTAACCATATCACACGGATTTATCTCTGTTAGATTGATAATATTATGTCTGTCTGCTGCCCTTTACTTTACTTAACTTAGAAGACACATACCCAGCAATCTACAAAGAACCTCATCTATTAAGCAGTTCGTTATCACCTAAGTGGCCTGTGATACTAACATAATGACTACTGTAGTTAGTTCTAGTTGTAAAAAGGAATTAGCTGTGGAAACTCTGTCAGTGTCTGAGATACCTAATCTTCCTGCTTCGGGGTTCCGCTAAAGGATAACTCCGCCAGTGACCTAAACGAGACAAGGCCTAGTCTCACAGTCTTCTAGCCTACTCCAACACATTTAGCACCCCAGCCGAGACCTGCACTAGCTTTCTAAGCATGTATATTCTATTTTACTAGAATAGCAATCTATTCTATCTGCACATCTCTAGATTTACTGCTTACTCTACTATAGACGACACTATTAAGAAAAAAAGAAACAAAAATGTATTCTATTTCTTCTCTTGTTTTGCCTTACTGCCTAGATAATAAGGTTACGCTTATTACTAGTTCTAGTTAAGGCATTAGTATAGCTATAGCCCTTTAGCTAGTGTAGTCTAGTACTAAAGTTATTATTAACTATATAAAGTTAGTAGAGTTAGCTAATAAGGTAGTATAAGAAATTAAGAGTCTTAGGTCTAATACTATTACTATTTAAGTAGACATAAGTAAAGTACTTTAGATAGTTTATCTATTTAAAGAGGCTATTAGGTACTTTAGTACGTTAGTTATTATCTACTTAAACTTAGGCATAGTATTATTTAGCTATCTTAAAGAAGTTACTAAAGTAAGTTTCCTAAGCTAATAATACCCTCCTTATTTATAAACCCTCTCTAAATTAATAAAGAGTCTAACATAAAGTATACAGTAAACAGGAGCAGTTTAACTAAGTCTTTAATATTAACATATAAGGCTAGTTCTTTATTGCATAGCAGGCCTATAAGTATCTCTCTATAGGTAGATATATTATCCTTATAAGCTATAATATAGCAGTTTTACTCTTAGTACCCTAGCACGCTATTTACTTAGTATCTGAGGCTGCTATTAATGCTGCTATACGTATGCTTTCTAAGGACTGCAGCAAGAAGAAGATTACTATTAACGCTATTGCTCCTAGCAGGACTGTAACAGACATGTTCCACGAGACAGCTAAGGATTACCTGCTGAACGCAGAGAATCTGACTAAGGACGAGATCTTAAACGTAAGAGAGTTTCTACTCTTGTTTCTCAAGAACAGTCGCGACATGAAAAAAACGAGAACTAATTCTTTTACTGAATAGATTGTTGCTAACGTATCCCCGCTCAGGCGCTGCAGTTACTTAAATGACATTGCAAAGGTTGTTAGCTTTCTTGTTTCTAATAAGTCTGATCAGGTTAACGGAAAGGTTATTGAGATTAACGGAGGAGCGGCTTATAAGTAGATAGATTACTGTATCTAGAATTAGCTAAATTAACTATTTCTATGGCATTTAATTGTGGAATTTCGAGAGTTAGCCCCTTTTTGGATAGATTACCTAATTATTCTAATAATAATGCTTATAAAAGGGGTGTCCCTAATTCAGTCCTGAAACTTAGTCTGCAATGTAGATACCTCTAGGAGAGGTATAAATGCCTAACCTTTGCCCTGTATCTCTAATCTAGAAGGATAGATACCTCTATCCCTTTTACTTCCTATACTATACTATACTATATTTAATACTGTCTAGAAAGAAGTAGAATTAGATAATAGAATTAATCTAAACCTGAGAAAAAGTAGAATTATAGTTAGCTACTACAATTAGATATCTAATAGTAGTATTTCTACTAATAAATAGCTAAGGTTAGTATTTAATAAATAGTACTAGAGTTCTATTAACTTATTAATACTTCTATTAGTAAGAATATATAATTTAATTATGTATTTAAAGTAACTATAAATAATTAATCTTTATAATATAAGAATAATTTAAAAGTTACTTATAGTAAAGTAAATTATTTTCTATAAAGTAAGCATTCTTATATTCTAATATTTTATTTATTAAATTACTTCTTATTATTAGTAAGTTTAACTTTTAGAGTAATGTAGTCTATAAGTAAGCTACATAAGTCGGTGAGCTACTTTCTTATCGTACCTTGTAGCCTAGTACTGTAACCTTCTATATGTTTAAAAGAAATAGGTTAAAATAAATAAACCTCTATAATACTATAAAAAAGAAACCTATTAACTTAATATTAAATTAACTTTGTTTAAATATAACCCTATTAAGCTATACTATAAAAGTGAGGCTTTAGATAAGCTACTTCTTTAATTTACCCTTATAGCAAATTTCTAAGAATTTTAAAACTTTGAATTTATCTTTAAATATCTTATTAAATAATATACTTATAATCTTACCTATTTTAGCTATATCCCTATAAAGATATAAAAGGTTAGTATATACTGCCTTAAGGTATAATAAGAAAGTAGCTTACTGACTTATATAGCTTACTTACTTATAGACTACGTTATTCTATTATATAAAAATTACTCTATTTAAAATTAGTATTTATTACTCCCCTCTATTTAGCTTACTTCTATAGGAATAGTACTACTACTTCTCTATTATTAACTAAGTCTATTCCTTAAGTTTCTTCTTTCTATAAATACTAATTATAATATATATAACGTAGTTAATAAGCAAGCTGCCTACCTAACTGCAACTATCTAAATATTCTATATTAAAGACGTGTTTATCTACTAACAATAATGCAGTTATTAAACAAAGAAGCCTAATTAACCTTAGCTATCTAAGCTATCTAAAAAGACCTAAATGTTAGTGTTAGAGCTGCAGCTAAGATCTATTTAGTCCTACGCAGGACCCTAAGCACTTATTTAAATAGGATACTATTATAATGCAATACTATACTAAACCTATAGAATTTAACAGATCTTAAAGAGGATAAGCTAGTTAAGTATATTATAGACCTAGATACCTAATTATCTCCTCCCTAGATTAGTAGTATTAAAGAAATAGCTAATTAACTGCTTGCTAACTGTAATGCATTACCTATAAGGAAGCACTAGGCCTTAAACTTCGTAAAGCAACAGCCACAGCTTTAGACGCATTTCTTTCGTAAGTATAACTACAAGAGAGCCTAATGCAAAGATCTAGAGGTTATTTGCGGCTAGTTTGACCTTATGAAGAACATAATCGCAAAATACAGTAACGTTGGGCACCTACTTATAGGCACCCCCCACATTTAGGCACCCCAAAAATACCTCAACACCATGACCAGCCTCCTTATTCCTCCCACCTCCAACTATCACAGCAATTACAATACTTATCTAAACAACTTTATAATTTAGGAATACCTTCTTCTATATCTTATAGTCTAATACACTAAAGATAAAGTCTAGCAAGCAATTAAAGCTATTAGCAACAGTATAGCCATAAAGAGGGCAGGCATTATGTATAGCATTCCAAGATTAACCCTTCAGCATCAACTTAATGGCAAGCAGGCCAGAAAATCTGCGTTTTCTAACCTTCAGAGGCTTTCCCCTAATTAGGAGCATAAGCTAGCTAAATAGATTCGCATTCAACATACCCTTAGAGTTACCCTAACCTATCTGTAAGTAAAGCTATTTACAGAAAGGATACTCCATGCTATAGGATATATAGAGCCTATAGGAAAGGGCTAGGTTTCTGCCTTTATAAGGAGAAAACCTCCAGTTAAGGTTTAGAGAAGTCGCCCTATTAATTTTAGATGTGTTAATAGGGTATCTACTAAGGTTATTAGGGACTAGTTTAAACTCCTTACTATACTAGAGATTATTAGCATTAAACTAGCTAATAGATACAATATAGATAAGACTAGTATTCTTAAGGGCTAGGGATCTAATAGGCTAGTGCTAGGTATGTCTAAGATAAAGTCTATCTACAAGAAACAGCCTAGATTAAGGGTATAGGTATCTATTATTAAATGTATCTCTACCCTAGGCTATACCCTTAATCCCTTCATTATATATAAGGGTAAGATAGTCTAGCAGCAGTAGTTTCCTCTAGATCTTAGCCCTTATAAAGGATAGTAATTTACTATAATAGAGAATAGATAGACTATAGATAATACTGCAGTTAAATAGCTATAGAAGGTCTTCCTCCCTTAAACTATCCCTTAGACTACCTCCTAGGGTAAGAAGGGTAAGGATAAGGCTAGACTATTAATTATTAATAGCTATAGGAGTTATATAATAATAGAATTTATATAGATATATTATATTAATAATGTCTATATTCTATTCCTTCTACTATATACCTCCTCTATCCTCTAGCTACTTAATTAGTTAGTCTTTAGCTCTATAAAGGTAGCCTATAGGAAGGAGCTTAGATATCTTAGTTACTAGAATAACTCTACTGTTATAGGTAAGAGAAGCTTCCTTAGATATTATTAAAAGGCTTGTTTAGTAGGCCTAATAATATAGAACATTAGAAGTAGATAGAAATAGACTAGCCTATAGCCTATTTCTATAGTAAAGCCCCTTATAAGTAAGTTACTGCTCCTATTAATACTAAGTATATTAGATTAGGCTAGCAAAGGGTAGTCTAGAGGCTAGGGAGATAAAGAATAGGTATCTACATTATCTACAGTAGTATAGTTAACGCTAAGGAAGATAAAGGATCTAGCTAGGTAACTAAAGCTATTTATAGAGCTAGATAACAATATCTATAATTAACGCCTCCTTTTTATAAAGGTTAAAAAAGGCTTTAGTAAGCAGGCCTATAAGCTAGTAACTACCTAGTATAAGCTAGAGCTCCTACAGGCCTAAGTCACTAATAATGCAGCAAGGAAAAGAAGGATAGTCTAGATTAACTTAAACACTAAGTTCGCTAATATTAAGGATATCTAGAAGGCTTAAATTAAGGCTAGCGAAAAAGAGGATATTATAGATAAGTCTAGTAAGTCTAATTTACCTAGTGAAGCTAAAAGCTATATTATAGTAGTATCTAGAAGAGTATAATAATTAATTAAAGTTAATAGTTATAATAGAGATAGCTTTATTCTTAGGGTGCCTAAATGTAGGGGTTGCCTATTAGTAGGTGCCTAACGTTATTAACGCATCTAATATCTACAACTTTAATAAGACTGGCTTTATAATAGGCTAGATTACATCTAGAATAGTTGTAACAAGTGCTGAAAGGCGTTAAAACATGAAAGTAGTGTAGTTCTATAAAGGGATATAGGGGATTATGCATTAGATTGCCCTATTAAGGTCTAAGAGTAAGATCCTTTATAAGGAAAATAACCTACTTAGCTAACATTAGAAAGCTAAGAAAATATATCTTAGGTAAGGAGGAAGCCTTACTGTAGCTAAGGTAGAGGATATTGAAATGCAGTAGGATATAATAGCATAGGTTTAGGAGGAAACATATTAGAGTAGTAGTTATAAACTAAGGATAGAAACAGGTAAATAGTAATATAGCGTCTATAGAAACACTAGATATAATATGTGAATATGTTAATTTAATAAAGATATGTCTAGGAAAGAGGACTCTAAGTAGTTTTAATTAATTTACTGTTATTAACGTTGATGTCTACTTAGTTTAGTATTATAGTCGCAGTTAGGTAGGTAGCTCGCTTATGTAGGTAGCTCGCTTATTAACTATATTATAGCTACTTAAGAAATAAAGTTTCTTTTACTACGCTACAGCTATATTATATCCTTATATTAGTTAGAAGTATTTAAGAGTTATAAATTAATATATAGGTAATATAGATTATAGGAATTCTAATAAGGGAGATAGTAGTTTTTATTATATATAAGGAAATATTACTAGTAAACTAAGTAAGTAAGTTTCTATGAAAGTAGAAACTAGTATCTAGTACTACCCTATAAGTAGAAAGTAACTTTTCTATCCTTAGCTAGCTTCCTTAAGACCTTATCTATAAATATCTCTAAAGCCTTCTCTTCTATTACTTTATTAAGCTAACTACTATATATAGTAAGTATAAGTTCCTTTACTATATCGCTAGCTAAGCCCCTTAACCTTTTACCCTTCTCCCTCTTTAACTTACTTAAAGTATCTATATACCTCTACTTATAGTATTTCTTAGTAGAAAGCTCCTAGATAATCTTTACCCCTAAATTAACAGTAATATTACTATAAGTAGGATACCCTACTATATAACCCTTTACCTTTAACTTCTCTAGGGTCTATATGTAAAGGCTAAGATACTCTATAGTGCTAGTCCTATAGCTAAGGATATTATTACCTACAAATATAGTATTCTCCTCTTTATGTATAAAGTAGATATAATTATATAAGTAGCCTTATCTATAGATAGCTAATATAGTAGTACCTTTAATACTAAATATCTCTCTATCTATAATTAGCCTCTACCCCTTAGAGGGGCTATACTTAAATATATAATCTAAGAGATCTAGAAATATTTGAAGTAGGTCTAGTACTCTACTAGTATAGTTACTATACTAGTATATAAGTATTATATACAATAGGTTAATACTATACTTACTAACAGTAGCTTTAACTAAGTATACCTACTTATGTATTCCTTAGCTAGTATCTATAATAAGCCTCTTATTACTAATACTAATAATATATATATTTATATCTTAGAGTATAAACTATAAGTAGCTATAATTATTAGTAACTATTAGTAAACTAGTTTAAGCTATAGAGTTAGATAGAGGTCTTATTAGCCTACCTTACTAGGATTTTACCTCAGTATATGTATTATCTTAGGGCTTAGCTATTAGACGTTTTTAAGCTTTAGTAGTTATACCTACTATATCTTAAGGTAGCTATTAAAGACAGGTATATTAAGCGATTTATTAATTTACCTATAACTTCCTTTACCTATATTATATAGATTATATATATAGTATATAAAGTTAATAAGATATATTTATTTAAGGTATATACTATAAGGTATAATAAAGGTAATATAATTAAATTACCTATTATAAGATATTAGTGCTATATACTACTCTTACTACTAGTAGTTATATGTTCTTAATAAGAGGTATCTAGAATCTATTAGATAATAATAAAAATGTTAATATTAATAATCCTATACTATAGTCTTATATATAGAGTTATTATTAGGCTTAGGTAATACCTTAGCTTAGCTTCTAGGGCTACTAAAGTTTAGGTATAAGAAACATTTAGCTATCCCTAGCCCTATAAATAAGGATTAGTAAAACCTATAAGCTATCTATTGAAGTATAGTATTATTAGCTAAGCTAGAAAATATATTATAGACTAGTATATATCTATATAGACTATAGAGTAGTGCTAGAGATAAATATTAAAAGGAGCCTTAATTATACTAAAGAACCTCTCTATAGATAGGCCTAATCTAGTACTATAATATTTAAAGATATAAAAAATTATTCTAGAAGCTTTAGTATAGCTTATTTTAGTATAGCTATTATAATAGAAGGATACTTTTATAAAATTTATTTTTCTAATAAGTTCCCTTAGGGGGGTATATAAATACTCTTATAGTAGTTATACTTCTATAGTAAAGATAATAGATATCCCTATCTTACCTACTTTCTTAAAGTAACTATAGTTATTTATAATAAGGTTAAAAAACTCCTTCTTAACCTTAGATAGCTAGTTCTTTATTTTAAGTTAGTTTAGAGCTTAGTAGTAGACAGTATACTATAGTATAGTATATTATCTAGCTATATTAATAGTATACCTTTATATACTATATAAATAGGATTATTTATTTAGTTAATTCTTTTAATAACCTATATATAGAATAAAACCTTTAGTTAATTATAAGAACTTAGGTACTATAAAACTAAGCTAACCTAGTTTAATTCTTTTAATAATACTTTACTTATAGGTCTAGGTCTTAGCCTTCTTACCTCTATAGCTATCTTACTTATATAAATATTAGAAGTCCTCCCTTTAATAGGTATAAAGGTAATTTATATTACTTTTTACTTAGGTTTCTTAGTAACTAGAGTCTCTTAGACTCTAGAGACCTTAAGTAAGGAGGGTACTTTTAACCTATAGGTATGTATTGTTTATAGTACTACCCTTAATAAAGTCTAATAAGAGCTAGATAATATTTATTTAAAAAATATACTTAAGCCTAGCCTATCTTACCTACTATAATTAAAGAAAACTTAACTAAAACTTAATAATAAACTGCTAAAGTAGCTAAGGTCTTTATTAGTATAAAAAGTAAGATATTAGTTACTATTAGTAGGCCTCTATTATAGATTAAGGAACTCTTCTATGATTTAGCCTTCTTTAGTAGCTAAAAGTATATCCTACTGCTAGTATATAGAGGCTTTTACTATATACCTTATATATATACTTAATAAAATACTACTTAAGTTATTAGTTCCTTTAGTCTAGGAGAAGAGTTATTCTTACTAATACCTATTCTAGTACTTAGTACTAGTACCTTATCTCTTAGAGGAAGCACTAACTAGCTTTTCTAAGATATCATCTCTAAGGTACTTACCTATTAGATTATCTAGGATAGGGTTATTAATAATATATCTATAAATCTAGGTAAGGGTTAGTCTTAAGGAATTAACCTAATAGTCTTTAGTACTTCTTTACTAGCCTAGGATCTCGAGAAAGCTTTAGAAGGGGGAGGAGTAGAGATATCTATTAATATTATAGATATATTAATAAGTATTATAGATATAGAGTTATTAGAGAATCAGTTTTAATATATTGCTATATAAGGTAGAGGGCCCTACACTATACTAGATACACAGTACTAATTTAATCTATATATATAAAGGGAAAACCTATTCTTCTTTAGGAGAAAACCCCTTATATTTAACACAGTATAGTAGCTTGTTTTTATCTAACTAAATACATAATTCACACTATGCGTTAACTTAATACATTATTTTCTTAGTCACACTGTTATTAGGGCCCTATTATGCATGTAGGGCCTAGGGCTCTATTTGCAGTAGGTACCTAGTGACTAATCAGACCACTGCAAAAGGCTGTTCCTGCAGTCAGAATCAAACCAACTGTCTGTCGCTTAAAAGCGCACAGACGCTGCCAGACGCACGCCACTGCGTCACGCAGGAAGATATAGAGTTATTATTATTATTATTATTATTTTATAGGTATAAGCTTAGGTCCCTTTAAGACTCTAAGATTATAATTATAGGTATATCTTATAGACTGCTAAGGGGTACTATAGATATAGATATATTATAGAATCTTCTTAAAAAGGGGCTTAATATATATTATATAATACTGCTAAGCTGCTTTAATATAGAGTTATACTATAATACTAAATATACAAAGGTTAATACTAGCTATATATATTATAGCTACTTTATAAATAATTTAGGCTTCTTTAAAACTAGCTTCTTTAATATATCTTAAAGGGAAGTAGAATAGATGGACTTAATATAGTAATTAGCTCTTATAACTACCTTTAAAGCCCTTAAGAGGGCTAGCTTTATAACTAGCTATACTAGCTCTTTATATAAGAGCTATATTAGAATGTAGTATAGCTAGGCTAGTAATAATTATTAAGAGGTTAATATAGCTTAAAAGACTAGCACTTATTCTATACTAGGTAGCTACTATACCTTTAGCCTAGGCTAGATTGATTACTTCTTTAAGTTCTTAGGGCTAGGTTTTAGCTATAATATAGCCTATTCTTTAAGCTTAGTAACTATTTAGGTTAGTATATATTACTTTCTGTCTTTTATCTTCTTTAATATACTTATAAGTTTTTATCTAGGCTGCCTATATAGCTCTTTAAAATAGTAAGGTTAATACTATTATAGCTAGTAATATAAATATCCTTACTAACTTAGATATCTTTACTAGCCTTAGTAAGAGGTATTTTCTTACTAAGATACTAAATACTTATAAGATATAGGATATTAGTATAGATAGCTACTACTATACTAATAGAGTTATCTATTTTATAATAAAGTAACTAAAAGATACTAAAAATGATAATAACAATATCCTAGGAGTTATCCTATCTACTATAATAAACTACTCTATTAATACTATATTAATTATATATCCCTATATAGGCTTATAGACTTTTCTTTATTAAAAAGTGCTAGAGAGGGCTAGGGTAGATATATTTAATATAAGCTATATTAAAGTATATAGTACTAGTATATAGGCTAGTAATATCTAAGAACTTATATCCCTTACTAATATCTTTATACCTCTCTTAATAAAGCGTTAAACCTTAAGGTAGCTACTCTATATTAGAGCTATAAAGTCTAATATAGGTTATAGTAAAGCTATAGCTAGAGCTATAGCTTTCTTAAAGGTACTACTCATATTTAGATAAGAAATAATACTGCTATATATAGGAATTAAGGTAGCTCTTATCCTTAACCTCCCTATATATATAGATAACTAAAACTTATATATTCCCCTAGAGGTAACTTTAAAGCCTAGGATACTAGATTATAAGCGCCTTATAACAGAAAATAGTTTTAGTATAGCTAGTAGTAATATATTACTTCTACTAAAAGAAAGTACTAAGACTAGCCCTAGGTAATTAATAATAGAGATAGACCTTTAGCTAATCTATATTATTATTATCTTAGTAAAAAGTAAACCTTGATTAAAAAGTAATATTAAGTACCTACTTTTATACCTTAAGAAATACCCTATAGTTAGCCTTATAGACCTAGCTTATACTACTACTACCTACTATTAATCTTATAACTATAGGCTTATATTCTATACTATAGATATTAATAGGCTTTAGATATAGCTACTCTTAAGCCTAAAGTAGTAGATTAACTCCTACTAACCAGTCTTAAGTAGTCTTATCCCCTCTATTACTTTTACCTTTACTAGCTAGGGTGCTTTATATAAGTCTTCTAACTTATAGCTATTTTACTACTTACTTATATTTTACTTATAGATACTTATACTTAATACTTTAGTCAAGTAGCTTAGCTTCTTATCCTTTATCTTAATAATTAATAGTAGCTATAATAAGGACTATAAATATAGTATAGTTATTATATAAATTACGCTTACCTATTAGGAAGTTACGCTTACTAAGTACTAGGAGTCTCTAGGGGTTAGGCTAGATATTATTCTTAGCTATAGTTTAGGTAAATATCTAGCTCTCTATATTATAGGTATTATCTTAGTAAGTAATGCTATCTACCTTATAGGTAAGTATATAGAGATACTATAAGAGAAATACTAGGCTAGTAGCTATAGTATACTAGTAATATAAGTAGCTATAGGTAACATTAATAATATAGTAGGAAACCTTCCTTATAAGATTACTTATATTAATAGTCTTAAGTCTATAGCTCTTAGGGGTACTTAGTATAAGCTAGAGGCTATAAGAGTAGCTCTTAGTAGTAAGGGTTATTACTATACTATAATTAATATACTATTTACTTTTTACTCTATATAAACTAACCCTATTCTCTAAGACTTTAAAACTTTTACTTAAGAAGGTATTATCTTTTATAAACTTAGAATCCCTATTATCTTACTACTTCTTAGTTCTTACTAGCGTTATATATAATAGTAAGACTATAGACAGTATATATCTATAAAGGGTAATAAGAGAGACCTATAACTTTCTTAGGGCTATTAGTAAGGCTCTAGAGATTAGGGTTATTAATAAGCATATATTCTAGATTAAGATAGGACTCTATTTAGTAAATACTAGCTTCTTAAAGGTAACTCTTAGCCTATCCTATATTACTGTTTCTTCCCTCTAATATAGATAAGATAACTAGACTACCCTTACTAAGAGTCTTACTATATTATATTTTACTAGTCTTAAGGTTTAGTAGAATAAGTTCTATTACCTATTTAAAAGCTAACTAAGGCTCTTAAACTTACCTATATATAGCTAGAATAATAAGAACTACTAGATTTAGTGTAATAGGGATTAGGCTCTTACTAAAGATAATATTTTCTATAAGGATTAAGATAAACTAAAGTAGTACTACTATTACTAGTAGTATTATCTTTCTAGACTTTACTTACCTAGGCTATTATCTATAAGGAGTTTTATAGTATATTTAGTATAATAATAATATAGTCTAATCTTATATCTATAGAGTTTTTTACTCTTATGTAATGCAGTAGTAAACGTCTAGCAGCGTCTATACGCTTTTAAGCAATAAATAGTTAGTTTAATTCTAACTATAGGATCGCCTTTTGCAGTAGTCTAATTAGTTACTAGGTTACCTACTGTAAATAGAGCCTTAGGCCCTATATATATAGTAGGCCTAAATAGTAACATATAAAGTACTAAGTTAACGTATAGTATAAATATTATATATTTAGGTAAATAAAAACAAGCTACTATACTATATAAGAATATAAGGGGGGTTTTCTCCTAGAAAAAATAGGTTTTCCTCCCTTATATATATAGATTAGATTAGTACTATATATTTAGTATAGTATAAAGTAAAACCTCTACCTTATATAGCAATATATAAAAACAATTTCTTATAGAGTTTTTTACTCCTGCGTGACGCAGTGGTATGTGTCTAGCAGCGTCTGTGCGCTTTTTAAGTGACAGACAGTTAGTTCGATTCTAACTGCAGGAACGCCTTTTGCAGTAGTCTGATTAGTTACTAGGTTACCTACTGCAAATAGAGCCTTAGGCCCTACATACACAGTAGGTCTAGACAACAAGTGTAACGTACTAAGTTAATGTATAGTGTAAATTATGTATTTAGTTAGATAAAATTAAGCTACTATACCCTATGTTAAATATAAGGGGTTTTCTCCTAAAGAAGAATAGGTTTTCCCCTTATATATATAGATTAGATTAGTACTATATATCTAGTATAGTATAGGGCTCTCTACCTTATATATAGCAATATATAAAAACTAATTCTCTATAGAGTTTTTTACTATAGCTTATAGCTATAGTATAAATAGATATAGTATAGTTACTTTAGTAAGTTGACATAGGCTAAATCCTGTGCGTTCTGTAGGTTATATGCCTAGGCATATGCCCTATAGGGTAGGCGCGCATGCGCCTGCCTTAAGGCCTAACCACACCTAACTAGATACCTTCTAGTTAGGTAACACCTTTTAGCGCAGTAGGTTAGGTATTACCTTTCTATATGTAATAAGTAGTAGCATAACTAGTTTAATTAATAACGCTGTTAGACGCTTTAAAGCTAGCATACTAGATATAAGAGCTGAGGAGCGGCTGACGTAAGAAGCCAGCCTATTAATGCTGCTTATTAAGAGCTTCTAAGGGAGCCATAAGCAGGCCTTGTAAGTGCTGTAACTGTCTAACGGATCTAGGCCTCTAATAAGCACGTTAGAAAGCGTTACCTAACAGAGACGAGGGCATAAGGCTTAACGCCTCAGTTAGCCTTAGAGGTGTACTTAGGATGAGTGTCTTCTCTATATTAGAGGGGTACTTAACATAGGCTAAATCCTGTGCGTTCTGTAGGTTATATGCCTAGGCACGTGCCCTATAGGGCAGGCGCGCATGCGCCTGCCTTAAGGCCTAACCACACCTAACTAGATACCTTCCAGTTAGGCGACACCTTTTGGCGCAGTAGGTTAGGCATTGCCTTTCTACGTGTGACATAAGTCCTATTATCCCCCTTAAACCTATAGTACCTTTTCTCTATTATATCCTTAATACTAACTAAACTTATAATTAACTAGTCTATAAGAAATCGCTTTTATATATTACTATATAAAGTAGAGGTTTAACCTTATACTATACTAGATATATAGTACTAATCTAATCTATATATATAAGGGGGAAAACCTATTTCTTTTAGGAGAAAACCCCCCTTATGTTCTAATACAGTATAGTAGCTTATTTTTATCTAACTAAATATATAATATTTATACTGTATGTTTAACTTAATATATTACACTTATTGTTAGGGCCCTACTATATATATAGGGCCTAGGGCTCTATTTGCAGTAGGTAACCTAGTGACTAATTAGACTACTGCAAAAGGTAATCCTACAGTTAGAATCAAACTAACTGTCTGTCACGTAAAAGCATATAGACGCTACTAGACACATACTACTGCATTACATAGGAAATTAACTAGTCTATATATATAGATATTACTTATATACTTAGTAAGTATATAATAAAGAAACTAGGAAGCTCTATTAAGTATAAATATCTTAATATTACTAACCTAAAAGTTATAAAAGGCCTTATTATATAGATTAATACCTTATAACTATAGCTTATCTATATTACTGCTAGTACTAGTAATATTAATAATAGTATTAGAGTAAAATAGTATAATATAGGTAGTAATAGTATAATAATAGAGTTAGAGCCCTTTACTATAGCTCCTATACTATATAGTAATACCTATAAATAGCTTAGATCCTAGTCTGCTATTATATACCTTATTAAAAGCTATGTAGAGACCCTATAGGATATAATATAAAAGGCTAAGCTATATAGTTCTCTTATAAAATAGCCTGTAGTCTCTTTACCTTAAGCCTTATTAACTATATAGATAAGTACTATAGTATATACTTAGTTATTATATATAAGTTTAAGGCCTTTATAGATATCTAGCTTACTATAGAGGAGGGGGATAGTGTCTAGACTATACCTCCCTACTTTATTAATAGTATTACTTACCTAGCTAGATTTATAATAAATATTACTAATACCTATAATATAGTAAATTATTTTTATATTATACTTAGCTAGTAGTCTATTCACTTAGTAAGGCTACTTATAGCTAGAGAGTAGTATTAGTTATATATTAAGATAATTCTATCTTAGGAGGATAATAGTACTTTCTTTAGGGATATATATATTATAAGATAGGGGGAAATTATTAGTATAGTAGGGGGTATTTAATTTTAGTAGTATTAAAGAATCCTTCTTAGTTATTTCTTCTCTCCTCTAGATTCTATTAATATTACTACTAAATTAGTTACCTTATTATAGAGATACTCTTACCCTTCTAGGCTATACATTATATAAACATGTTTTATTTCTAGGATTTAGTGATAGGTATTAAGTATAATAATTGCATTAAGTTTCTAACTAATAAGCTTCTAACGATATCTCTACTTCTGTCCCTTAATTGTACTACACCTACTGGATAGTGTAGATTACTGCCTGCAGCTAGCCTAAGTACCTCTTTATCCTTAAAATCCTTTCCCTATCCCTCTGCTCCTAGGCTATCCTGCTGATAAAGCAGGAGAGCCTCTGCTGTAGGGCCTGCCTTGTCTTAATAATCTAATCTATATTAGCTGCTAGGCTGTTAAGAAGGAGAATTGCTAGCCTAACGCTTACAATATTAATTACTATGTAATTATTTATATAGGCGTTAATAGCAATAATACTATAGATTAATTACCCTTTATATTAATTAATAATGTTATGTATTTAAGCTGCTATAAACTAATTTATAACCTCTAAGGGTTATAGTTAGGAGGTACTGCTAGGTTAAAGGGGTTGCTTAGGTTAATTAAAGTTATAGTTAAGTAGTATTTAACTTAGTTACTTTAATATAGGTTTTATATAGGATTTATCTAGATTATAGGCTTTAGAGGTTATAGGTATAGTTAATAGGAGAATCCTAGATTCTATTATTACTAACTCTATATACCTAAAAAGTCTACTCCTTAAGGTTTAACCTTAATAGTTAGTTCTTAACCTTAAAGGTATAGACCTTAATAGTAAAGGCATTTCTAACTACACTAATCCTATAGTATAGTATGTTTTTAAAACAAGCTACTATACTAAGTTAACAGCATAAGAATAGGGTATAGTGCTTGTATTAGGCTATTTACTACTGTTCTCTTTTTACATTATATAACTAATCTTAACTGCTAGATCTAATAGGTTCTACGCTAGTTAAATCAGCGTTCTTTAATAGAGATACTCTTCACTAAAGAGAAATTCCCTTTATCTAGCGTTATTAACTAATACTTATAATAAGTAGGCCTTCTTAGGTAGAATATAAAGCCTAAGCTCTATTTATACTACCCTATCTATTAACTTATTATCTAGGCCTTAAAGTATTACCTCCTTATCTATAAGTAAGGTAGTAAGGAGTAAGACTCCTATAATAGAAATAGACTAAGGGTTAGAAAGTATACTACTAGCTTCTAAGGACCCTAATAGTATTATAGCTAGAGTAATACTTATTATTACTAGCTAGATAGGTATTGATATTTTAGACTTAAGTAATAATATAAGCTTTAGGGATATTAGTATAGATAGTCTTATAAGTCTAGTTATTACTAAGATATTTTATAGGGAGCTTAATATTATAGTAAATAGTAGTTTGTTTTTAAAGTATTTAACTTTAAGTGCTCTTAAGGGGTAGCTTAAGGTGTATTATAACTATATATACCTTTTGTTATATTATTATAAATCCTAGAATAATAAGATTTAGAGAGCTAACTATATTAGTTAAATTATTACTAAAGATCCTATAGTTTAATGTTAGTAGATAGGTAGGTTTCTATTTATTAAGCTAATAAGAAAGATATTTAGGTTAGATTATTCTAATTAAGATAGATTTTAATAACTATAGACTTAGTAAGTATACTTTATCTTTATAAGAGGATCCTATATATATAAAGAAGTAAATAGGGTAGATTACTATACTGTAAAGGTCTAAGTTCTATTACTTAAGCCCTAGCTTAGGCTTTAGATCCTATAAGGATTAACGTAAAAATAACACTAAAGATAAATTATTAGATAGATAAATATCTTAACATAATACTCTACTAGCCTAGGTCTCTTAAAAGAATACCTTAAATTTAATTCTACATTAATTTTATATAGGTCTTTACATATATAAAAGCTATTATAAATAAATAGCTTATTACTATTAACGCTATAGCTATACTTACTAGCTTATTTCTCTCTAGTAAAACACCTCTATATTTCTTACTTCTTCTTTCCCTTATCTAATAACTCCTTATAGGTACTATAATAAGCCTCTTATTAGTAGCTATCCCTATCCTCCTTAATATAATAAGCTTATCCCTTTAGCTTCTCTACTAATAGGTCTACCTCTACTATTATAGCTACTATATACTTCCTAGCCTTTCCCTTAGGATACTAGCGCTATATACCTTTACTAGTATACTAAGTTAGGCTACTAGACGCCTATAGGCTATGTGTACGCTTATAGGGGCTATTATAGTAACTATAATCCTGTTTATATAGATCTTTATAGCCCTAACTAATAATATACTCTTTTAGCTCTATACTAGTAGCTAATTAGTAGGTATAATAGTGGGAGTTAATAGGGTAAAGGGCTTACTAAGGAGGTAGAGCCTACTGTATCTAATAAGGTCCCTCTTCCTACTAATAGGGGCTATAGTAGGGCTTTCTAGTATTATTAGTAGTAGTAGGCGTTAGATATAAAGCCTAGATTTAGAAGGTAGATAGAGGGATAGCTATTCTATA
This sequence comes from Colletotrichum tanaceti, assembly GCA_005350895.1. Taxonomy (NCBI): domain Eukaryota; kingdom Fungi; phylum Ascomycota; class Sordariomycetes; order Glomerellales; family Glomerellaceae; genus Colletotrichum; species Colletotrichum tanaceti. The sequence continues at coordinate 39,022 of PJEX01000254.1, forward strand.
AGTAAGGATTTCTTAGTATATAACTAATTATATATAGATATAACAAATAGATAATAGGGCTATATACTATTTTCTATTACAGCCTATTATAATAAGCTCTCTATAGCTATAAAAGCTACCTACTAGGGTCTCTACTAAGTAGTTACTCTAGAATTACTTAGTTAATTCGCCTAAATATATAAAGCCTATAATCCTTATTACTTCTACCCTATATGTATATCGTGTCCTAAACCTATAGTTAAAGGGGTAGATAATAAAGTCTGCTAGCTAGGGTTATTAGGCTTCTATATTAATAGTAACATATTAATATAACTTATCTATTAGCCCCCTATCTAGCCTCTAGACCTAAAGCTTAAAGCCTATACTGTATACTAAGTCTTAAGTTAAGGGGGGTAGTAGTTATTAATATAATTTAGAATATAAATCTAAATAAGAAGTTAGCAATATTCCTTTATTTTATCTATTAATAGGCTAAAGTATAGATACTATTTCTAGAATATTGTTTTAGTCTTCCTTACTACCCCCTAATAGTAATTATATTCTTATTAACATATATTAACTAAAACTGTAATAGGTAGAAAATAATAAGGGTAATTTAATAAATAGAAAAAGAAAAGAAAACTAAAAGCTTATAAAGCCTTTCTTTATAATACATTAATATTATTATCTCCTTTACTATAGTTTAAAAATAGAGGTAACTAAGGAAACTAAGATATCTATTATAACTTCTGCTAGCTTATAGCTAACTATAGAGGCTAAACTTACTTTATCCTCTTAACTGCTAACTAATAATAAGAAATATAAAGCTAACAATTTTACTATTAAACTATACTTATTAAATACTCCCTTAGAGGAGCTAGAGTACCCTAGATCTATATAAGTTATAGTTATTATAGCTTATATCCTAAGTACTATCTTTCTTATATCTCTAGTAAGCTTATATTATATCCCTTTTTAACTTCTTAGATCTAATAAACTTCTTTTAACTTAATAAAGAAGGAAAAAAACCCTAAGTATATGTATAACTAACTAGAACTTTAAATTCCTAAGGATTAAACTATTATTATAACTATAATCCCCTAAATAATAGATAAGTTCTATAGTATCTAAGATATTAGTTAGTATAGTAGTACCTTTATACTTATAACCTACTGCTTCTAACTCCTCTAGGGTAAGGTTTATACTTTTTACTTAGCTAAGTATATCTTCTTTATACTCTTTAGCCTCTCTAAGATTAGCTCTACTATCTATAGTACTACCCCTAACTTACTTACTTTTATTATTAGGTATACTATTATAGGTATAGGTAGTATAGGGATCTTCTCTAGTACTATTATCCTTATAATATTAGCTATACCTCTACTAAAAAGGCTACTATATAATAACTTCTTTACCCTTCTAGGCTATACATTATATAAATATGTTTTATTTCTAGGATTTAGTAATAGGTATTAAGTAGAACAATCGCATTAAGTTTCTAACTAACAAGCTTCTAACAATATCTCTACTTCTATCTAGCCTTAATTATACTATACCTACTAAATAGCGTAGATTACTACCTACAGCTAGCCTAAGTACTCCTTTATATCTATAATTATTTCCCTATCCCTCTGCTTCTAGGCTATCCTGCTGACAAAGCAGGAGAGCCTCTACTGCAGGGCCTGCCTTATCTTAATAATCTAATCTATATTAGCTCCTAGGCTGTTTAGAAGGAGAATCGCTAGCCTAACGCTTACTGTATCGATTACTATATAATTGTTTATACAGGCGTTAACAGTAATAATGCTGTATATTAATTAACCTCTATATTTAATAATAGTATGTATTTAAGCTGCTGTAAACTGCTCTACAACCTCTAAGGGGTTATAGTTAGGAGGGGGAACTATATTAAAGAGATTACTCTAGTTAATTAAAGTTATAGTTAAGTAGTATTTAACTTAGTTACTTTAGTTTTTATGTAGTATTTATCTAGATTGCAGGCTTTATAGGTTATAGGTATAGTTAATAGGAGAATCCTAGATTCTATTGTTACTAACTCTATATACCTAAAAAGTCTTCTCCTTAAGGTTTAACCTTAATGGTTTAGAGTTCTTGCTGCAGACCTTAAAGGTATAGACCTTAATAGCAAAGGCATTTCTAGTAAGTTAATCTAGTATTAAGTAAAGACTACACTAATCCTATAGTACAGTATGTTTTAAAACAAGCTACTATACTAAGTTAACAGCATGAGAATAGGGTATAGTGCTTGTATTAGGCTATTTACCACTGTTTTTTTTTTTTGCATTATGTAACTAATCTTGACTGCTAGATCTAATAGGTTCTACGCTAGTTAAATCAGCGTTCTTTAATAATAACTTCTTTAGTACTATACTAAGAACTTCTTTAGTAATTAGTCTACTCCTTAATAGTATATTTATAAGTAGAGTTAGCTAGTAGTAGTACTTCTATATTAACCTCCCTATTAGGAGTATAGCTATAGTTATTATCCTCCTTACTTTAAAGCCTACCTTAGTAGTTATTCTAAGGCTTATAATCTAGTAGTAGTAAGTAAAGTTAGATCTCCTTAGTAAGCTATTTCTATTCCTATTACTTATCTATCTACTACTTATACTATAGTAGGGGGGTATTACCTATAACTAGAATAGCTAGCGTATTATTCTCCTCCTTATTATATTTACCCTTTATCTAGTTAGCTTTATTATAGTAAAAGTAATAAGATAGAAAAATACTACTATCTAGCTAGAGGTTATTAAGAACTATACTATTATCTAAGCTATATAGTATATATTTTATCTAGTGTTAATAGTACTCCTTCTTATCTACTACCTTCCTATTTAGTTCTAGGTTATCTAGGCTAAGAGTACTATATAATCTAGTATTACTATACTCCTACTTATTATCTCTCTTATAGTTATAAGTACTTTATCTAGCTAGCTTATAGGCTATCTAGGCTACTATACACCCTTTACTATACTCTCTTCTATCCTAATACCTATTAGTATAGGCTTCTTTCTACCTTTAAAGTTTATATAAGTACTAGTAGTTAGATTACATTTTAGATTATTATTAGCTTTAGTATTAGTTTAGGCTTATAGTATAGCCTTATTACTATCTAGATAGTACTTTAGTAGAAATATATCTTTATAGCTATCTTACTTATCTTTTTCTACTAGTAGCTAGGTAGCACTATCTTTATATCTATTAGCTAGAATATACTTAATACTAAGCTTATTAAGGGGCTTACTAGCGCTATCTAGGACCTAGATCTATAAACTATTATAAATACTAGTATAATAGCCTTATATAAGATTGTACTAGTAGTAGACCTACCTATAGTGCTTATTAAGTATAATAAGGTAATTAGATAGGTATTTATTATTAGTACTACTATAGCGTTATTATTAGCGCTAGGATCTTTTATACTAGAGTAGAAAAGCGTAAAAGGTAATAGGAAGCTAAGTAAGGAGGAGTAAGCTAATAGAATAGAGGATAGAATAAGGCCTAAAAAGAATACTCTAAAGGCTTTATAATAAGAGATTATAAGAATTATAAACTAATATTATTAGAGGGATAGACTTACTAAAATAAGCTTAACTCTTAATAACTATTAAGCAGTAATAGAAAAGTCTATAGTCTGCATTCATTAAAATCTATATTATTAATAGCTATAAGGTTTAGGACCTCTATAGCCTAGAACCTCTATAGTTAAGGCCTCTTTATTATAGACCTTAATTACTAATACTATTAAGTATAGGCCTAGTTTAATATTATATTTATAGCTAAGACCGCTTTATAGGGTTATTAGTGTAGGCTTAGGGTATAGTACTACTTATATATAAGTCTTATTATATTAACTGCAATAGGTTATTTCTCTATTAGACTAGGTCCTTAGTATAGAGAGAGAATAATACTAATAAATATATATAATTAGTTATATACTAGAATAGGCTACATACGCGAAAGCAGCACCCACTAAAACAACCTACCCTACTGAAACAGTCTAGCAGCGCGCAGCGCTACCAGGCCGTCAGTAGGGCTAGGAGCAAAAGTGAGCCCTACTCTCACGCACTTAGATCGTCGTAAGTCGTATAAGAATTAATAGAGGCTTTAATTCTCAGATCTAATTCACTTAGAGCAAGCGAAACAGATCACAATTAATTCAGCAAAGTCCTCTTAAAGGTACAAGCAAAAGTGTAAAATTAAGACTAGTGTTAGCTAATAATAATGCTAAGTCCTGCTGTCTAGCTAGGCCAAACTTATCTATTATACATAATTAGATCTAAAAATCTAAAAGCTAAGTAGATCCTATAATCCTTTTCTCCTTATAGCCTTTATAAGCTATACTACCCTATTCTAGTACTTTATTATTTCTATACAATTTTATATTATAATTCTTCTATACTAGAGGAGTTATTCTAGTTTTCTATATCTACTTACTTATAATTTATCTATATCTACTAGGTACTCTATAGGGGTATCCTTTAGTCCTATTATATTTAATAAGTTATAATAAGAATACTTAGTAATTAATTAGATTACCCTCAAAGTAGCTACTTGCAGTTAGAATTAAATTAACGGTCTACACGTAAACTGTATATAGATACTACTAAATACATACTACTATATTAAATAGGTAAGAAGTTACCTATATATCTTTGTTCTTTTATTTACATAAATACTATACTACTATACCTTACTTAGTCTAGTAGGACTGTATTACCTATAGCTTATTAGATTATAATACTGCACTACTTAAGTCTTTATATTTATTATACTCTAGCTAAGCTACAAAGAACTCCTATATCTATCTTATATACCTCCCTAATTAGCTGTCTACTTTAGTCTTAGATAAACCTATAAATAAGATCTACTTCTATTTATATTATTAATTACTTCTTTAGTAATAGTGGATTTATAAAGAGTAGGTAGCTAACTGTAGCTTCTATAGTATAAAGAGTAAAGGGAATATAGGGATAATGCGTACTCCTAAAGTATCTATAGTCATTAGATTAGCAAGGGTAACCGTGATCGGTTAATTGTGCGTATATTAAGTGTGTTGTCTGTGTAACTATTCTTGTGTGCTGCAGCTGCACCCTGCCGCCCGACTAGGCCTTCGGCAGCCCCTTTCTTAGGCTCCTAAGGCCACCACAAAGCCCACTGCCCAGGACGAAGCCCGCGGCAGGCCCTTCGTTGCTGCCGAGCGGCCGGTTATGCTGGCTGATAAGTCCTATCTCTAACGCCCCCCGTGGCGCCCTTCGTATGCGTTACCCTCTAATTCAACAATAGTGGTGTAGGGAAGAAGTTGTCTAAAAAAATAGGGATTTAAGGCCTTAGATCTTTTTCTTTAAGGTTATCTATTGCTTAATAGGATATAACTACATCTAGAGCTACTAGAAAAGCTAGACGCGCTAGACCTACTATAATCACTAGAAGACATTGCAGCATCTATTATTATACTAGTTTTAGTAGTAATGTTATAAAAGATTATAGTAGTAAATAATGTTTTATTATAGATAGGTTAAAGAGTAGGGTAAATATAGGTAGGTATATAATGAATCCTAATTCTTTTAGGCGGAATAGCATCTAGTAGCAGCTAATAGAATAACGTTATACACCTACTTTTAAGCTACCCCCCCCTATTTAGGCTACCTTTTACACCTAAATTACACCTTTTTAGTACTATAATGCTAGCTACCTACTAATATTAATAAGATAAAAAAGCTATTTATAGAATTATTATAGTTATTATAGCTATATAAGGCTTTTTTTTAGTAAGCATATTATTAAACTATAGAGATTTTCTATACTAAGTATAGCTGTTAGCACTACTATATATTTTACTAGTAATCCTTAACAACTTTAAACTAGCTATAACTTTATCATAGGGTTGCTGCAATTCTTCTAAATTAAGGGAAGAACTAGGTAACATCTTAGAGAATGCTAGACACTCCCTTAAACAGCACACTAGCTACATCCTCGCAGATCCAGTCCAAGCACGCATATTGCCTCCTCGTCCATTTAGAAATAGAGAAACGGCTAGGAGCGGTACCTATTTACTACCTAACGAAGGGCTTCCACTGGAGCACCGCCCCGTGTAGGAATTCGTGGAAGATAACGCCTTCGCTAGCCAAGTCTTTAAGCGCCACCTACAACTTGAGGGGAACTATGCGGGATCCTCCAGTGTTACCCTAGAGCATGCCTCCATTCTATGCAATTGTTGTCAGCGACTGGACTTCTGGGTCGTTGACTTTGCCATTCGCGACACTCTGTCCGCTCTGGAGGCTAATTGGCACACCTGCGAGCTTTGCCGCCTTCTTCACAAGTCCTGGCAGCGCTTTAGTACCACGGATTCCGTTGAGTTTCGTTATGTCGGATCCGTCCTCACAATACGGGGCTTAGAAGCACTGGCCCTGTCTATTTACAGAACCAACTTAAACGGTAATCATCTTCCTCTCCCAGGTTAGCTTGCAACCTATTATGCAAAACTATATACATGTACTGAGTTGCCAACCCGTTCCAGACTCGGGTGGCCTATCCAATCCGCCCAAAGACATCCAAATCGGGTTCCCTAAGCTGCCTGACATCAGCAGCCCTACACACGTTGAGATCCTCTGCTAATGGCTTCACGACTGCGATAAAAACCACGCTAGGTGCTGCTCTGACAACAACCTTGGATCGTACCCTGCGAGGACGCCAACCAGACTTATCGACGTCAGCTTAAAGGGCTGGGAGACAGTACGGTTGCTCAAGACAGGATCCTCCCAGCAAGGGGAAGGTCCTAGCAAGCCCATTAAATTCAAATACATCACGCTATCACACCTATAGGGCGACAGAGCTCTCTACTAACACTTTTATACCACCTAGGATAACATCCATAACTACATAAACTAGATCTCTAATAAAAGCCTCCTAGCTACCTTTAAGGATGCTATTAGGGTCACGCAGGAGTGTAATGTTTACTACCTTTAGATAGACTCCTTATGTATTTTATAGGGTAAGGACAGCGATTTTAAGGATAAGGCCTAGCATATAGAGACAGTCTTTAGCTCTACTCTTTACATTATTACTATAAATAGCGCTACTAAAACGTTAGATAGCTTTTTAAAGTAGAGGCTAAACTAGATAGTAGTTATAGTTGTAAGGCCCTTAGAGAGTCTATTCTATATCTATAAGGCTATTAATAACTTCTAGTATAATATAGTAGAGGGCGCATTAAGTAAAAGGGGCTAAGTCTTATAAAAGTAAGCCCTCGCGCAGCAGACTATATACTTCACTAGCTAATAGGTATACTAAGAGTACAGTAAGGGTATCTATTACAAGACACTAACAAGGATAAGGAAGTAAGCAAGCAGAACCCTAAATAGCTACTTAGACAGACCAACTAAAGTTCATACATAACTAACCCCTTTCCTAGCAACCAGGCAGCATTCTTAGGCGACGCCAGATTCCCTAACGTAGCCACCAGCTCTTCTAAAGGCAGCCAGATCCAGCTATACAAGTCCCTATACACACGCTACTCGCAGCTGCAGTTCTCCAACATCCGCAACAGGCCTATCGCCATTGCCAGGTTAGAGCAGCGTCTCGTCTGCGCCTTTGACACAGAGGGGGGATACAGTGTCTTCAAGCGCTACTTTGGACGGGGCCTGTTGTGGCGGCGAGACCTGGACGACCTGCAGACAGCCTTAGAGAGAATCGACTTCGCGCCTACGCACCGGCAACAGCGGCAACAGCAGCAGCAGCGGCTCCGCTCGTTCCGCGTGCCCTCGTGGTCGTGGATGGCGTACAAAGGCTCCATCACCTTCATAGACCTGCCGTTTGATGCCGTGCTCTGGGAGACAGACGACATCAAGTCGCCCTGGTACTACCCCCCGCGTAACGGATCAGGCAGGTCCTGGCTTTCCGCCAGCTCTGACAGCAGCCAGTCCGAGCTCGTGGGCGTGGCGAGAGACTTTGTTGAACTTGTTCGTGACGACGGGCGTATCGTCTACGACGGAGGCGAGAGGCCGCGGGATGTAGCGCTCAAGTGCGTCGTGGTTAGGAGCCGCAAGTCAGAGGTTGCGGCCAAGTCCTACGTTCTCGTTATCGCCCTAAAGTCGCATGGCGAAGGTGGTGCCGCATACGAGCGAGTGGGTGTCGGGGCTATTCCCGGGAGTTGGATTGTGACGGGTCAACCTGGGCTGGAGGTCCGGATTGTCTAGAAGACGTGAAGAATACTACTTGTACTGCTGAGCCACGAGTTGCCGATGTTCTGATCTAGTCATCTCTCAAAGCCAGGCACAGTAACTACGATTTATGTTTCCTGCAGTCGGCCGCCAGCCGGCCTTGGGTGCCGGCGCTTGACCTTCACGGGCTGCAACTAACAGGCTGACTCTTCAGAGAAGAAATCATCCTTTATTCTCACATACTTGACCAGCATTCAATGTCTACTGTAGCACCCTAATAACCAACATGAGTTCTAGAGTTCAGGTGAGCCATTAATTTCAGAAAGTTAGGAATAACCTCTACACTCCGTTGCGTTGGCAGCGTTTGTAAATTAACTTTTCGTCTGTGTATAAATGTGAAATGCTTACCTATCTAATCTAACTACTTTTTCACTAGGGAAATCATAAATCGTAGACCTATTAACATCAAAATACTATAACTAACGTTACTATTGCTGTTGCTATCACTGTCACTAGCTACCTAAAGTAAAGCTATTTAGACCCTATATAAGCTACCTACTAGTACTAGAAAGCTACTTAAAATCACTATCTTAACTAGCAAGACTAAATTCATTATACTTATAGGTAAGTACTAAAAAGCTACTTAAGATTACTATCTTAATTTAATAGGGCTTAAGATACCTATAATACCTATAATACCCTTATCCTTATTATCTCCCTCTACTACTAATTAGACTAAATACTAGACTAAATACTAGATTAATTAATTAAATATAGATAATAATAGCGTTAATACTAGATAAGGATAATTAGAGAAAGATAGTATAGATCTTAATGTTAATAGAGAAGATAAATAAGGAAATAGCTACTTAGATAAAGTATACTGTCTAGACTATAAGACAGTAGTAATGTTAATACCTTATAATTAGGTAGGTAAAAAGATACCCTATTATAAGGTATAGTTAGATAAAGCTAGAGATCTAGTAGCTTTATAAGCTATTAGAGCTTCTAATGTATTATAATAACCTTACCTTTAATAAGATAAATAATTTCCTACTTAAATAATTTAGTATAACTCTCTATTAAAGAACGCTGATTTAACTAGCGTAGAACCTATTAGATCTAGCAGTCAAGATTAGTTACATAATGCAAAAAAAAAACACAATGTAAAAAAAAACAGCAGTAAATAGCCTAATATAAGCACTATACCCTATTCTTATGCTATTAACTTAGTATAGTAGCTTATTTTAAAACATACTGTACTATAGGATTAGTATAGTTATAAATGCCTTTGCTATTAAGGTCTATACCTTTAAGGTCTGCAGCAAGAACTCTAAACTATTAAGGTTAAACCTTAAGGAGTAGACTTTTTAGGTATATAGAGTCTATAATAATAGAATCTTCTAGGATTCTCCTATTAACTATACCTATAACTTATAAAGCCTGTAATCTAGATAAATCCTATATAAAAACCTATTAAAGTAACTAAGTTAAATACTTAACTATAACTTTAATTAACCTAAGTAACCCCTTTAACCTAGTAGTACCTCCTAACTATAACCCCTTAGAGGTTGTAAATTAGTTTATAGTAGCTTAAATATATAACATTATTAATTAATATAGAGGGGGACTCTATAGCATTATTGCTATTAACGCCTATATAAACGATTATATAGTAATTAATATAGTAAGCGTTAGGCTAGCGATTCTCCTTCTTAACAGCCTAGGAGCTAATATACACTAGATTATTAAGATAAGGCAGGCCCTACAGAAGAGGCTCTCCTGCTTTGTTAGTAGGATAGCCTAGGAGGAGGATAGATTGTTAATTTTAAGGATAAAGAGGCACTTAGGCTAGCTGTAGGCAGTAATCTACGCCATCTAGTAGGTGCAGTACAATTAAGGGACAGAAGTCTAAAGGTTAAAGAGAGAGATATTATTAGAAGCTTATTAGTTAGAAACTTAATGCAATTGTTATACTTAATACCTATTACTAAATCCTAGAAATAAAACACATTTATATAATACATAGCCTAGAAGGGCGTATAACTCTCTATAAGTTAAATTTTAGTAGGTAACTTAAGGCTGCTAGCTAGTTATTAAAAAAGATCTATCTAATTACTACCTAATAAGATAAAGATCTTTAGTATACCTAGTTATATTATATCTAAAGATATAACCTATAGTAGCTTATATTTATTAATAAGTCTAGTATTAATAAGTGTACTAGGTTGTAAAGGATAGGATAGGCGCTAAAAGGTCTTAAGGCCTATTAAAAGACTATCCTTAAGTATAGTTAATAGTATTAGATCTTACTAGCCCTTACCCTTAATAGTATTATTAATATTATAATATACCTAGGGATAAAAAATAGTAATAGCTTCTTTATATAGTTAATATAGGGACTACTACTAAAGTATACTGCTTTTCCTATACTAAAGTTAGTTATTATTATAGATAACATAAGCTTCTATAAGTAAAAGGATATTAAGGAAGCCTATAATACTACTAGTGTTATTCTTAAGTTTCTTTCTCTATACTTACTAAACTTTAACCTAATTAAAGAGTTTTTTAGTAATCTAAAGAGACTATTTTAATAGTAGTATCCTATATAGAATTAAGATAAGGCTAATAAGTAAGACTTTAAGGACCTATTAGCAGATTGTATAGTAGAGGTTAGGTAAGGGATAAGGTAGATAGAGGGATACTTTTAGTACTCTTTTATTAACTTTAAGGGGATAGAGAGGATATTTAATAACCTTATTGTTTTATAGGATGTAGATATATATTTTAGCTAGGGTAGTATTAAGACTATCTCTAAGGTAGAGCTTTTACTTTAGTTAAAATAGGCTAAGATAATTAATAAAAATAATATATTAAAAATACTATATTGAAAATAGCCTTATAGGCCCTCTAATAAAGTAAAGTATCTATAGCAGTACTTATACTACCTACTAACCTCTCTAATCCCCTTATTATTTCCTATCTCTTTATAAGTTACTACCTAAATCTTCTGTATAGTTAGACTAATCTAACTGCGTTAACGAAGTGTTATCTTTAATATTTAGATTAGCTACCCCTACGCCTAGTAGGTTATTATCCTTATTATTGTTATTAGTATTATTATTCTAATTAAGGTATTAATTATGTAGGGTATTTAGAAGGTATGAACTTAGTTAGAGAGCTAGGCTTAATTAATTTTAACTTAGTTAGAGATACAGCAATAAGATTAGAGTTAGCCCTAGAGGTAAGGATATAAATAATAAGCCTGCAAAGGCTAGTTAATTAGTAAGTTATTAATTAAAAGTATATATACTTACTAAATCTCACGTTTTTAAGTAGCTAACTATAAAAAGTCCCTTTATTAACTTAGGCCCCTTTAGCTACCTTATTAACTTAGGCTTCTTTATTAATTCGAACTCCTTTACTAACTTTATCCTCTCTATAGCTTAGGCTACATGAAATTTTACTTAGTTACAAAAGCGCATTACTTAAGATTAACAGTCTCTATAACTGCTTGTAAAGGCCTTATATGTTAATAAAATCCTTAATTAACTACCTTATTATTTTAATTAGGCTAACTAGTATACTAAGATTAGAGAAGTAAGTTATTAGTAATAACTATATAACTATAAGGCTTAACCTAACTAATCTAAGCTGCTTAAGGGTATCTATAGTGCTGCCTCTACTTACCTATTAGTTACCTTCTTAATTAATAAACTACTTAATAAAATTATTTACCTTAATCTACCTACTTAACAGCAATTTCTCCTTATATTGTAGCAGTAATAATAATAGTATTAGATTAGCTATCTCTTTTAATCTTAAATTTAAAGGTATCTGCAGCAGCAGCAGTAGCAGTAGCCTAAGCAGCACTAGATTAATTAAATACTGCTAAAGAGAAGGGGATTAAAGATATTAAGGCTATCTTAACTCTCTATTACTACTAAAGGATAAGTTAACTACTGCATTTCTAGCAGTATTATTACCTACTGCTAGAAAAGCAGTAGTTAGCCTAGCTAGCCTACCTACAGCAGTCTTATTATCTTTACCTTACTTTACTATACCCTTTAATTAGCTATTTACTATACCCTTTATAAAGTGCTATTAGGTAAAGGCTATAACTATACTTAGTAGAGGATTATTAATACTAATACCTAGCTACTGCTTTAATATTACTGCCTACTATAGCTTAAAGTTATATAGTGTAAGTTAGTAGTACTTCTTATTAATAATAAAGTATTAGTTAGTGTTAAGACTTTTCCTACTACTATTATAATAACTTATCTAATTAGTATACTAATAATACTTTATTAGCTACTAAAATAACCTCTCTTTCTACTTAGCTTACTTAGCTACTTTATTAATTATTTTATTTAATAGAGACATAACCTTCTTTAGCTTAAAGTGTAACTCCTAGCCTTACAGCTAACTAGTTAGCCTGCGTAGCTTTTATAATAGTATTTTAGCTACCCTTACTAGCTTAATTACTACTACTACTCTTATCTATACTAAAGTACCTATAGCTAATGCAATTAACCTAGTAGTATAGGTAACTTTAATAGTAAAGAATACCTCTAAAAAGTATTAACTAATTAGCTTAAGCTACTTAGTAATTAAAGCCTATAGTAGGACTAGCTACTTATTATCTATAGCACTAAAGTTATTATAAAAGTATATAACTAATATCCTTACAGTTACCTTCTTTTTACTAAATTTAATTAATATCTATCTCTTTATTAAGTAGTATTACCCTTAAAGTTAACTTTAAATATAGTTCTTTATCTCTTTTAAAAGCTACGTTTCCTACTATATATATATAATATTACTAGCTAGTAATAACTTTAAATACTATATAATTTAAAAGGGCTAAATAACTAGCACTAACGCTACGCTAAGGAACTTAGGCTTAATTAAGAAGTAGTAATTTAATTTATAGTCTTTAAGGGTTAAGGGTATAGTTATATTTTACTATTATTATAAAGGTATTAAATTATACTACTGCAGGCCTTATAATAGGGTCCTAAAATTAAAAGGATTATTAAAGGCATTAAACTGTATACCTATTTTATAGTTAACAGTATCTTTATAGTTAATAAGGTCTTTAATAAGCTTAAATTTAGGCTCTTAGTAGCTAGGTATATAATTCTTACTAGCTTTATCCTAGGCTATAGTATTTTTATTAGTATTATTAGTATTATTAGTATCTTTAGTACCTTTATTAACTATACTAATTTTATTACTTTTACTATTATTCTTATTATTTTTATTATTTTTATTAACCTCTTTATTAATAATATTATCTTTATAGCCTTAAGGCTTTTACTACCTTATAGCCTTCTTCTTCTTTATAACCTTTATAATTAAGCTCTTTAGCTTTAATAGTATTAATTATAGGGTAGCTACTACTAGTAGTAGCTACTAAATAATTATCTTTATCTAACTACTGCTTAGTAGGTTACTAGTAGATAAATTTTAGATTAGTATTATAGTAATTAAGGCTATATAGGTAGCAGCTATATAAGCAGCCTTTTAAGCCTAGGTACTGTTAGCTAGTAGCGCTAGAGATAGTACCTCTACATTACTAGCTACTATAGGTTTATTAGGCTTTTTCTATAGCATCCTACTGTTATTAATATTAATTAAAGCTATTTAGATACTTAAATATATATAAATTAAGGTATTTTTATAGGTTAGGCCCCCTATACCCCTAGGGTAGAGGGTAGTACATTATAGTATGTTGTATTTCACATTTACATATAGACAAAAAGTTGATTTACAAATGCTGCTAACGCAACGGAGTGTATAGTTAACACACACAGGAGGTATAAAATGAAGCCTTGATCGGCTTCTAAGCAGCTCAAGGCCTCGGTTGCCTGACGTGAACACAAACACACAACACCAATAATGACAATCACCCCTTGATTCATGCGATTGCTCACCACAAGCATCACCAGAGGAGGCAATACAGAGTAACTTGCCCGTTGAACCAGCCAAGGCCGTAAGGAAAGCAGAGTCAACGCACTGCATCCAGTAGATAATCATCCAAGATTTCAAGCGCTGCAACAAATATTCTTCTAACAACATTAACTGGCTGGTTCCGTTAGTTAAAGCTTCTCGGCGGATATCCTTAGCCAGGCCTTATCAACAACTCATAAAGTCGTTGCAGGGGTTGTTTTAGGCTCGTTCTTCCGCAGACCATTTGTCTGTTTTCTTTTATTAACAATCAACACAAATAGAAGAACGGACGGGTCTACGTGTTCCGGGACTGGAACCGCCTTGAAAGCCATCATCTGCTCGATTTACTTGGAAGCCCATCGGGGGGGTTCAATGCTCTTACGTAGTGGATAAGATCTTGAAGACATGCAAGAGTCGTTTGACGAGCGATCCGAGATTTCACGGAAGGGAGGCTGAAGATACTGGAGAAAGGGTAACACCAGCAGTATAGTGTAGCCAGACAAGAATCAAGGGATGCTACTCCTGTGCTCAGATGTACATGTCATGATGTAGATAAACATTTGCAAAAAGAGATCCAGAGGCATTTTCCTCGTGAGGCTTCCCTAACACCCGTATCGCTTTATTCCATCGGCAGCTAAGGGACCGCAAATTCAGCCCACAATAGAATGATTTTGTCATCTTGATTTGACCTAGTATTTTCTTCAATCATCTCAATGTCTTAGTGGCTGTATCATCTACGTGAGGGAGTGCGTCCGAGTGCGTCCAATTTAGGCTCGTTCTATTCAGACCGTTCTTAATTAATCACCCCCCTTCCAAAGCAGAGAATCTACAGGAGTAGTTAACAATGCAGAAATTTCTTCCATATTTATTTAACTACCTCGTTAATCACATTATTTAACCTATTTAGCACAAGCATTAGTATATCCAGCCCTGCCCAGAATGTGTAGGCCATTCAAAGAAAATTAGAGATATACAATAATAGATGGGCAAAAGCGTCGTAATCCCCTAAGGATTCTTCATCAACGATCACACCACTTGTTTCCCTGCTCACGGCATCCTATTCGACTCAAGTCCGCCGCACCAAAGTTTAGCTTACCGTCTTATTCGTATCTGCTGTGATTACTGAAGAAGCAGGATTTTCCTGCGGTGGCGCTTGTCCCTGTCCCTGTCCTGTAGCTGTTGCGCCAGCCGCTGGAGGAGGCGGTTGTTGAGGAGGCGGTTGCTGTAGATTACCTTGCGCAGGAGGAGGAGCCGGCTGTTAAGGGGCCGCCGGCGGCGGCGGCGGAGTCATGTTGGCCGGCATCATCAACGGGGCATTGCTCAGCGAGAGGATCCCCATGTTGACTGCGCCTCTGGCTCCACCGAGAGCGAACGCTGCGTTCGAGATTCCCTCGGCTGGGACCTTGGACACGATTGCCTGGCTGAGCGCGGCGGAGAGCATGTTCTGGTTCATGAAGGACATCAGGAGCATCAGCGTCATGCCGTATTAAGCCTATAAAGGGTAGTCTAGAGGCAAGGAGGAAAGCAAGGAAGGTAGAGGAGCTAAAGGATAGGCTTCTATATTATCTATAGTAGTATAGTTAACGCTAAAGAAGATAAAGGATCTAGCTAGCTAGTTAAAGCTATTTATAGAGCTAGATAATAATGCTAGTACTTAATGCCTCCTTTTTATAAAGGTAAAAAATAGCTTTAGCAAGCAGTCCTATAAGCTAGTAACTGCCTAGCAGTAACTAGAGCTTCTACAGGCCTAAGTCACTAATAATGCAGTAAGGAAAAGGAAGACAGTTTAGCTGGATCCTAACACTAAGCTTGCCACTATCTCAGACGTGCAGAAGGCGTAGGTTGAGGCTAGTGAAAGGGAGGATGATGCAGGTGAAACCAGCGGGTCTGAATACCCTAGTGAAGCTGGAAGCTGTATTGTGGTGGCATCTAGGCCTAGTCAATAGTTAATTAAACATGGTGGTGTTGATGGGAATACCATCATTTTTGGGTGGCCCATATGTGGGGGTGGCCCAAAAGTGGGTGCACGACGTTACCCTAAGCCTGTCACTCACGAGGGGAATGTCAAGAGCGCGGCAGCATATGTGTCTTCTCATAGCAGCTTGCCCAACGACGCCCAAGAGAAAGTTCAAGCCAAATATGCAGAACTCATACCGGGCGCGAGAATCTTATCGTGCGCTTTCCACGACTGGCGCTCGGATCCTTTTGCTCGAGGAACTTGGAAGCCCTATCCCGCAGGTTTTGAATCAAAGTACTACGCCGAGCTTCGAAAAAGGCATGTAATGTCTTTATGGCTAGTTCTGACTAGGCGGAAGGTTAGAGAGGGTTTATCGACGGTGCCATCGAGCAAGGCGTGGTTTCTGCGCAAAGTGTTAAGAGACTAATGCGCCGTTAGGGAAGTCGACTTTGCCAAAGTTTAATAAGTTAGTGCCTTTAGTTAGTTTACAAACTCAGTTTACTAAATAAGTTCCTGTGTTGCTTAAGAACCAGATGTAGTTAACTTATTAAGCTATTATCTCGTTTATGTATGCTGCCGCACGTACGATCAGGCTCTGCTCCTTAACTAGGAAACAAGCTTAAGAGAATCGCGGCTTTATCGCAGTTACTTAGAGATACTATGGAACAAAGCTGGCTTATATCTCTTCAAATGGCGAGGAAAGGCCCGTAGCTGTAAGCGTTGATATTTTGGTGCCACTAGTAGGTCCAGGTCCTCACCTTAAGACGCGAGGAGTCTTGGCTAAGGACGTCATCCATATCTGTTCGCTCCGTCATTCTGCTTATAGCCACCCTTCAAAGGTATGCGGAACAGATAAAGAGCTTTTAGTAGTGAGCCTAAGGAGATATCCAGACCGTACTCTTCCAGATCCAGAGCGTACAAGATAAGTAGCTACTAGTAGGCCTTATTGTAGCTGCACAATACTTCCCTAGTGTTAGCAAGCTTCTGGAGCTTATAGTTTGTCGTTTTGCCTTATGCACGTAGCACGCTGTCTCTGAATCCGAAACTGGTGTGGACAAGGCTTACAGAAGCGTTGAAGACGTGAGCGTGCCACCATCCGTCTGGATGTCAACCCAACCATGGAAGTGCTGAAACAGCCGGGAGTATCGCTTATTGTCGTTTTGAACAGTGATGGATGTGCCCAAGGACCGACTGAGACACGACCTGGGAAACACCCTCCTAGTTGTTTTCGTCGATGGAGAGCTCGGCATTAGGTTAGACGAGATTGCTCTGCATGATAACGTCACATACCCACATTTCGGCCACCCAAAAAGAGGGCATTCCCACCAACACCAGTATGTTCAATTAACTACTAGCTGCACCTAGATGCCACTACAATACAGCTTTCAGCTTCACTAGGTAGATCAGACTCGCTGAATTCATCTGTGATATCCTCCTTTTCGCCAGCCTTAATTTGCGCCTGCTAGATATCCTCAATGTTGGCGAACTTAGTGTTTGGATCCAGCTGAACTGTCTTCCTTTCCTTAGCTGCAGTGCTTGTAATCTTGGCCTGCAAAAGCTCTAGATTATGCTAGGCAGTAGCCAACTTATATGCCTGCTCACTAAAGCCTTTTTCACCTTTTAAACAGAAGGCGTTAAGTAGAGGCATCATTATCTAGCTCTGTGAATAGCTTCAATTAGCCAGCCAGATCCTTCATCTTTTTTGGCGTCAACCATACCACTTCAGACAACGCAGATAACCATCCTTCAGAATCTTTACTTCCAGCCTACCCTTGGCTGCCCTTAGATTGCCCTTCGCAGGCCTGATCTGCTGGCCCTGGTGTTAATGGAAGCAGCAATAGGCTTATAAGGGGTTTAGCTATAGAGACAGGCCATAGGCCAGTATATTTTCAACCACTTTTGATGTTATCCATCGTCAAGCCTGCCAGACAAGCCTTCTAATAACAGCCTATGAAGTTCCTCTTGCCTACGATAGTAGAATTATTCTACTGACTGAGGTATCTAAGCTCCTTCCTATAGGCTGCCTTTACAGGGCTAAAGACTGACTGGTTAAGTGGCTACAAGACATAGGAGGTGTCTAGTAGTAAGAACAACAGGTGGATGTTATTAATATAGCAGAGCCACATAAATTTAGTCGTCATGTGACTTCGATGACGCTGCATAGGTCTATCTGTATTAGGCACCCAGGAATAGCGTCATTGTTAAGTCTAAATAGCCCCACAAAGAAGCAAAACTCTAGATGTCGTCGCTGCTCCGATTCAGCAACTCTAATTACAGCCCGTATTGCTGCCTAAAGGCGCTACAATGCCAGCTCTTCAACTCTACCAGCCTCTAGAGTCCTTTGCAGATTAGGCACCCTTACGTAGTTAGTAAGGGTATAGGAGCCGTAGTACGTGATCATTTTCTTTGTCAACGTTGGTCATATTAGGCAGGATACAGAGTCAGAAAGGATAACATGTGTTGCATGCAGTCAGTCTAAATGTCAACGGATGAGACAGAAATGCAAACCAAGAATTACTTAACTTATTAACGTCAAAAATGCCAACGGAGCTAGCCATATCCAGATTTACCAACCCCTAGGGTCGCACCTTAAGTTTAGGCAAACGCGTCACCCAAATCAGGCACCCAAAACTTCATCAATGTAACCTGACGCCTATCACAGCTCCCAAGACCACAGTCCAACACACTAGGCGTATCGCTGAGCTGCACGTGCCTCACATGGGGCAGCCTTGCCACTGACATGGGTCTGGTGCTTAACCGGAGAGAGCAACAACGGCCGAAGCCTGTACCAACAGACACCTACAGGATCATGCGTTCGCCCACAGGAACGTCAGAAGGGCAGCCGAATAGGGAGTCCTCGCGCATGCATCACCCTCATCTCTCGTTGTTGGGGTGATAGTACGCGAATATTGGCTATTCGCCGATTCTGTAGCTATTAATGCAGTTTTAAGGCTGCCATCAGGGCGCCGCTCTCATGCGAGGTCTAGCGTATTACGCTGGCGCTTAATTAAACTACCTGGGGGTTTTAGTCATTATTCTGCTACGCTAGAAACTGATGAATATTATAGGGATAATTGTGTGATAGTTAGTGGGTGTATTCTGATCTGTGTGTATAACTGGGAAGATCCTGATCCTGACCCCTGTGTTCTTATCCCTGGCTAATATATGCCCTAACACAGAAAACCCTAATTTTAGGTAGCTAGATCTGTCTAGTCAATACACCTGACATTACCTAAGGGAATCTGTGTATTTATGCTAGGACTTACTTCCTTATATGTTATATATACTGCTATTGTTTTTAATACACCCCCTAGGTTAAAGCTATTCCTAGATTTAACCTAACCTTTATAATTAGTAATTATTTGTTGAAAGTGAGGTATGGGCACAACGGAGATAGGATATATCGGCCGGCACGGCCCAGCTGCTCAGCAGCTGCTTGGCAGCTGCTCAGCGCTAGCGGAGTAATTGCTACAGGTTTAAGCCTTAGGTAACAGGCTTTGTGGAGGCCTTAGGCCCCTAGAAAAGGGGTTCTTAAGGGCTAAGTTAAGCAGCAGGGCATAATAAGCACGCAGAAGAATACATTACTAGATCTATTAATATACATACTTTTAACCCCTTATTAACTACACCCTTATTTTTAATAATTAAGAGTCTTATATACTTAGAAATTAACTATAATAAGTACTATAATATAATTCTTATATACCCTTAATTAACTAACCTACTTTCTAACCTATACTATAACTAATAATATAAAAATTACCCTTAAATCCTCCTTTAACTAGGAAGTCTAGTTTAAGTAGCTCTAGGCTAAAGCCTAAGCGTATAACCTATAGGAAGTAATTAACCTATTAAAAGGAGACTCTTATACGCTTAGTAAGACTATTAAGAGCCTTATAAAGTAGCCTACACGCCTAATGCTGCAAGACTACCTAAAATATAGTATACCTACGCCTAGCGCGCCTAGCGTACCTAGTATGCCTAGAGCGCCTAGAGTAACGCCTATAGGAAGCCCCTTACTATTAGCTAACTAAGGTACCTTACTAAGCCTAGTAGCTAAAGGTCCTTAGGCTACTGTAATTAATAAGCTATCTCTAAGTAACCTCCTACTATATAAGGAGTATAGGAGTAAGTATAATAACTAATTAAGAGAATATAAAACCTATATATAAAAGTATACCTTACTATAGGATTAGTTTAGAGAGACTATTAGTACTAGGCTCCTAGAGTACTACTATAAGCCTAATTAACTACTTAATTAATAGGTAAAGGAGCTTAAGAATTATATTACTAAGCACTTAGCTAAAAGGTATAATAGAGTATAAATAATATATAAAAATATCCTCTAAGATAGCATCTAAGGCGCCTAAGGCGCTTAGTACTCCCTCTCTAATATATAAGGGTTATAGAGATAGCTCCTAGCATAGGAAAACGCCTTTTGTTATATAAAGGCTAATAGTATCCTAAATACTTAGTACCCTTACTACTAGCTTAGAGATATTATTAAGCTACTCTTAAGCAGCTATATCTCTTAGTAGGTATATACCTACTATTAGTAAGCTAAAAAGGATACTAAGAATAGTACTCTTATAATCTTAATAATAATAAGTAAAGTATAAGAAGTAATTAAGCTTATAAGTAAGTAGGAAGAGTACTATAGTAAGGATAAGCTTAAAGAAGAGTAGCTACCTACTCTAAAGGTATATAGAGGTACCTTTAGCCTTACTAACTAAGATAAAAATAGCCCCTTAGATAAAGCTTCTAGTATATACTAGAGTACTTAGAAATAATAATAGCGCCTATAGGGTAAAAGTAGTAAAGGTAATAAGCAGTAGCTAATACTAGCTACTAAGTAAGAAAGATCTAATAGTAAAGACTATACTAGCCTAGCTATAGTCTGCTAATAATAAAGACTTAGCTAGCCCTACTATAGTAAATAATATAGGAAAAAGACTAGCTAGCTCTACTGTAGTCTAATATAGTAGCTACTTAGGGGGTAAAAGCTAAAGAAGCCTATAATTTCCTTTATACTATATATATATATAGAAAAGGAGTAGCTATAAGCGTATAGAGTAGACTAGCTAGCCCTACTGTAGTCTACTAGGCTTAGCTAGCTCTACTACTTTCCTATACTCTATAAGGACTAGCTAGCCTAGCTATAGTCTACTAATTATAATACTTTTATTAGCCTAACTATAGTTAAAAGTATCTATCTAAGATTAGCTAGTTAGTCTATAGTCCTTTAACTATAATAATATTTATAAATTTAAAAATAATATACTTAAGTATACTTAATAAGAGTACTAAAGAAGCTTATAACCTCCTTTATCCTATATATAAAAAATAACGCTTTATATATACTATATATACATACTAAAGGAGCCTATAATCTCCTTTATACTATACGCTTAATAGGAGTAGGAAAAGCCTAGCAAGAGGTCTACCCTTTACAGTTATAAAGGCCTACTGCAGGCCCTTCCCTAAGGGGGTATGTTAAAAGTAAGGTATAGGCATAATAGAGATAGGATATATTAGCTAGCATAGCCTAGCTGCTTAGCAGCTGCTTAGCAGCTGCTTAGCGCTAGCAGAGTAATTGCTATAGGTTTAAGCCCTAGGCAATAGGCTTTGTAGAGGCCTTAGGCCCCTAGAAAAGGGGTTCTTAAGGGCTAAGTTAAGCAGTAGGGCATAATAAGCACGCAGAAGAATACATTACTAGATCTATTAATATACATACTTTTAACCCCTTATTAACTACACCCTTATTTTTAACATTATTACTATTACTCCTTCTATTTCTAACTATATATTTACCCTTACCCTTACTATATATACCTAATTAATGTTAATTATTAATAACTAAAGCTAGAGTAAATAATATAGTAGTATAACCCCTTATATATTAGATAGTAAGTAAGATAGTAACTTATAACCTAAAGCTCTAGGGTTTAATTCCTAGTAGAGGTAAAAAGATATATAGTAGTTATCTATTAAACCTACTAACTAAGTTATATTTATAGGTTAGGTTAGATTATTAGATAATAATTAATTAAGGTCTTTTTCTCTTAGTAAAGCTATATTATATACTTAACTAACTTTAGTTACTCTTTTGCTTACTGTTATTTTTAATATATTCCTCTATATCCTATATATAAGAATTATCCTTAAAGAATAGTAAGATTAAGTATTATTCTTTTAGCTATCCTTTTGCTTATTATTATAAGTAAAGGAGTTAACTTTTAGAGTTAGGTTTTATATAATTTTATAGCCTTAATTAAGGTAAATATAACTATAGTATTTATAACTATAGAAGTCTACTAGTTATAGAGGAAAATAGTATTAAAGTAGTAGTAACTTCCTAGTAATATCATTAGCCTAGGGCTAAGTGTATCCTATAACCTAGTATCTAAAGTAGGTCTTACTAGGCTTACTTAGTTAGATCCTATATATTATTAATAGTTATTAACTTATATAACTTCTCTTTATCTTTAGCTAATTTATACTTATAGTTTTCCTTAAGCCTTTACTATAAATTAATAAGGTTTAATTACCTCCTAAATTTATAAAAGGGTTATAAGGCTAAGGCCTTTATTAGTCTATTAGCTATTATCTCTACTAATAGTATGTATATTATATTAATTATCCTATTTTAAACCTCTTAATATAGCTAGTATTTATAAATATCTATATAATATAACTTTATCTATAAGCTAATTAATTTATCCTTAACTAGCTTAATAGTCTAGGTATTATTATATTAAATCTAAATAGTAGGCTAAGTTATAAGATACTTATATAGCGAGCAGGCTAACATAGCAAGCAGGCTACCTTCCTCTACCCTTCTACCTTTTATATAAGTTAATTAAACTATAATGTATGAAATTAATTAAAACTACTTATTATCCTCTTCCTTATTACTATCCTAAACTACTTTATAGGTTTATGCATTATGTCTAGGCTTTCTATAATTACTACATCGCTATATATATAGTTTAGTACCTTCTGTATAACCCTCCTTCTAATAGTTATTCTCTCCTCTAGTATTAACACTACCCTTTTCTACTTATAGTGCCTCTACTTTAGCAGTATTAAGTAACCCTCTAAGATATAGTTAGGTCTTTTTTACCCTCTAGTGCTTACTTAGTACCTCTATCCCTATATAAAGCTTATAGTTCTTAGCCTTAATAATAGTAAGCCTATAGGCTAACTTACTAATACCTCTAGCCTAGAAGTTAATTACTTTATATATTAGTGTTAGTAAGCTACCTTAATATACCTAGATCTTCTTTTTAAGGGAAGAAGCACTTTATATACCCTCTAGTGCTATAGTTAGTATCTTTATGTCCTAGGAGCCTTAGCTGCTTAGCTATAAGGTTAAGGGTGTTAGTGTCTTTAGCTTAAAATCTAACTAAGAAATAACTACTTTAGGGTTAAAAGGTATAAGGCCTGCCTGTCTAAAACCTACCTATACATTATCTTTACCTATTAAGGTAAAGAATGCTTCTTTAAAGGTAGGAAAGAAGTTATCCTTAGTAATATATAAAATCTATATCTACATTATCTTCTTAATTTCCTTACTATATAAGTACTTTAATAGGCTAAAGCACTAAACATTAAGAGGCTAGAGCTTATATAATAAATAGAGAGGTATGTATAAAGTAATAATGCTTTATTCCTTATAGTATTTATTAAAGTTAGTTAATTTATAGCTATTATAACTATTAAGGATTAAGAGGTAATAAGAGCCCTTTATATAAGTCCTTATACACTAATTAAAGTGCTTTAGCTAATCTAGGCTAATATTATTTATTATCTATCTATTTTTACTTAGATAGATATACTATATAGCTAGGAATTAGCTATTAATATACTAGGAGAGGAGGTAATATTTACCCTTTATAATAGTATATAGAGGTATTACCTAGCTATCTATATATATACCCTAAATAATAGAAACCTATTCCTAATTACTAGGCTACTTTATATAAGGTCTTCCCTTATAGTTAGACATTATAATAACCTTTATATATAATAGTATTCTTATTAGGAACTTAGTCTTATTAAAATTATAGATATTATTATTAAGTATTCTATACTTTGTAATTATATTTTGTATAAGTGCAAACTAGCCTTATATAATTATAGGATCCTTAGCTAAGGCCCTCTAATAGTTAATTTAACGTTAAAATTGTATTTTTAATTAGGGGATACGTTATATAAAGTTCTCTGCCTATTAGGGTCCTGTATATATCCTGTTACATACATTTAGGAGTTAGTTAGCTATTTCTTATATGTCTTCTTATTATAGAGGGAACCCTTAATTAATTAGGTTAATAACTTGTTTAAGAATTACCTCCTCTTTAGTTATAGTTATCTTTATTAAATTTAGTTATCTTTTAGGTTGTATAACGTATCTAATGCATTAGTATTAGAGTATAGTTTAAGGGACCTTAAAGGTTAAGGCTGCTTTTTATACAGACATTTTTAGGTCTTTTTTAATAGCCTAGATAGCAAGGATAATATGACTTTTAATTAAGGAGGATAGCATGTTTGTACATAGAGGAAAGTTAGTGTAAAGGTTAAAGAGGTAGAAAGTTAGAAAAGTAGCCCGCTCGCTATGTTAGCCTGCTCGCTATGCAAGTACGTTATTGTTAGCTAGTGCTACTAATTAACCCTTTACTATAGGTAATTAAACTCTAATTATAGATATTAGCCTACTTATAAATATAGCTTTCTTTACAGCCTATAATAGGGTAAGTAGCTCTACCTCTATTATTAATGTTATAACTGTTACTTACTTATTAGTATACTATACTACTATACCTCTAAATAGCTTTATTATAAAGGCTTATAAACTATATCTTCTAATACTGTTATCTATAAAGCTAGTGTCTAATGCTATATCTAGTATGTTATTATTGTTACTTAGTACTATACTAAACTTAAGGTAGAGGTATTACATTACATAAAGGTATTATAAGACTTAATTTACTACCTGTTAATAATTTAGTCCTAGGTTTTAATTAAAGTATATAAGTTAGCTTACTGTAAAGGCTATATCTAAATACATTATTACTATAGTATATAGGATTATACCTACTTTCTTTAGGAATCTTATAATCTTATATAGTAATATATCTCCTTTTAAAGGGAGTAACTTATTTATTAATATTAGTTTAAGTCTTATAGTGTCTTTATTATTAATAAGCTTTATTACCTTATTAGTATATACTAATTATAATAGCTAAATCTTCTATAATAATTAATCTTAGATAATCTTAATCCTTAGGAACTATTAAAGTAATTTACCTCCTTTTAGGTAATATTGTTACTATATCTCTTTAATAAGTTTATTACTTTATCCCTAGTATCCTCCTTAAAGGCTATAATATAATTATCTACATACAAGAAGAAGATTACTTCTCCCCTCTTCTAGCAGTAATTCTTACTGCTAACTTATTAGAAGCCTAGTTTAATAAGGCCTACCTTAAAGTATTATTACTATAGTAGGGGTAATTATTATAGCCTATATAAGGCCTTTCTTAATTAATATACTTTGCTAGGTTTATAATAACTTAGTAGTATCTCTATATATACTACCTTATTAAGGGTAGTATAGATAAAAGTATTAACTACATTATATTAAAGGAGCTTAAGATTAAATTATACTATAACTACTATTAATACTTTAAAGAATATCCCTACTAGCGTTACTATATATATATCCTCTATAGTTTTTATCTATTAATTACCTTATATAACTAGTCTTACTTTAAACTTTAAAAGGTACCTATACTTATTAAGCTTGTAGATATATACCTATTAGTATCTAAAGACTTTATACCCTATAGCTTCTTAATAGTTAACTATTTCTTATGTCTTAGTAATTATATACTTTTAAAGGTAGTCTTCCTCTACTTATCTAAATTCTTTTATATATAGATAATATTCTAGCTAACTATAAGATAGGAGGGGTTATAAGAGCTTCTAGTAGGTACTAATAAGGCTAGTAGGTTAACTTTTAATACGCCCTTTCAGGGTTATACTAGGTCCTATTATAGGATTCCCCTAAGTAATTAAAGGATTACTCCCTACCTCTACATTAGGATCTAATCTTCCTTAGTTAATAACTAGTAAACTATTAATAGTATTAGACTGTCTGTCTATTACCTTTTAACCTAGCGTACTTATATTAAACTTTCTAAGGAGGTCCTCCTTTATATTAATATAGGGCTAGCTAGGCTACTGTTAACAATAAGGATTATCTTCTAGTCTCCTGTATAGCTTTATACCTATAAGAAATACAGCCTTTATAGATATCTATAGAGTTATATATCTTAAGGTTATAACAGCTTATATAATATTATCTCTATTACCCCCTACATTAAGACTTACTAGTTATATAAAGAAGGATACTAGTAGTAACTCTAGAGGTATTAGTAAGATATTAAACTATACTTTTATATATAGCGCTAGTATACCTAGTAACTCTAGGCCTAGCTTAGTAATCTTAGCATAACTATTAATAATATCTATATAGTTATTAATATCCTAATTAATTAGTTATAACTTCTTATATATCTATATAAGCTCCTTAATTTATTACTAGATATTTTAAAGGTTAAGTTCTCTAATCTTATTAGCTAAGTTATCTAGTAACCTATTAAAGCTTACTTTTTTATTAAAGATAATATCTCTTATAGTAAATACTTTACTTTTAGTTAGGTTCTATATTTAATAGCTATTAGTTAATGTATACCTAATTAGGTACCCTATCTATATATATAGTGTAAGCTTATACCTTTATTATCAACTAACTTAAGCGTCTAGCGTTATAGCGTATACCTTATAACTAAATAAGTATATATATAATAGATTAGGTACTATAAGCTTAGCATACTTACTATAATAAAAATATATATAAAAGGCTTTATATAGCAAGCGCTACCCCTAAGTAGCTAATAGTATGTAGTTATATAGGTATATAGTAGTTATAAAGATCTTAGGCTATAAGATATCTGGGAAGTTTAATTAAAGGGCTAGGTATCTTGCCTTTATCTTAATAATTGCTATAATACATTTAGCACCCCTATTTTATGCCTATATATTTAGCGTAGAGTATTTAATTAATATGCCTTGCTTTTCTAAGGCTATAATAAATTAGTTATGCTTTATGAGCTTATTATTAGTTTCTATTACCTTGACCTAGATACTATATTTAACTTATAGGGATATAATAAAATTAATAATTATTAATTTAAGTATATCTAAATGTCTGTCTTTTAGGTAGAAGTCCTATGCTAGGCTAAATGCTTTATCTGCGATAATTATAGTTAATGTATATCCTCTATATCCCTACGTAAGGTTATAGAAATTAATGGCTAGCCTTTTACTAGAGAGGGCGTTAATGTCTAATTCTCGTTCTGCTTAGCAGATCTACCTTATTATTTTTGCTATAGTATATTTATTATAGTCTCTTCTATAAATATATATTAAGTAGTTATTAGCTTCTATTAGTTATACTCCTCTTGCCTTTAATAGTAATTAAAGTAGTAGCTAAATGCCTAGGTAACCTAGCCTGTTATACTATAGTTATATGTTACCTTTAATTAGGTACTAATAGGTCTTTATTATACATATATTTAGCTTTTGAGGCTAGGGTGCTACATTAATCTTTTCTAGTTCTAGCGTTATGTAATAGTTATCCTTAGGCTTAATAGTCTTCTATTAATAATACTTTCTTTTTGTCCTTCTTCTAAAGCTAATTAGGCTAGCTTTATTATTACCCTATAGAGAAGGCTTATACTAAAGGATATATTAATTATATATCTCCTATACTTCTATAAGGAAGGATCTATCTTATAGTTATAGGTAGTTATTACCTAGGCTTATAGCCTACTATAGCCCTTATCTCTATAACCTTATTAATAATACTAAGTTAGTAGTAAATAACTTAATATATATTAAATTATAGAGGTTAATAACTACTAGCTTCCTATCCTAGCCTTTTACCTTAATACTAGCTATACTATAGCTATTAATAGCTACTAGTTATATACCTATCTATATATAGTTACCTATTAGAGCTACTATAAGGGTATTAAACTATAATATATTATTAAACATATAGTCTATTAATTCTAAGTCTAGTAGTACTAAGTTTTTTAGTATATAAGTTAATCTACTAGTATAGAAAATAGCCTTTATCTTTACCCTATATTAACCTTATAGTTAATTAGATTTCTTTTTATTTTTAATATACTAGATCTAAGCTATAAGGTCTTTATCCTTTTGTAGTTATTTATCTACTTATACTTTAAGAGGAGTATTAGTATTATATATCTACTAGTTAGGTTATATATCCTTAAAGACTACCTAGTATTTTAATAGTAAGTGCTTTCTATTATATATAGGGTAGAGTAAGTAGTTATTATCCTTGTTTTTAATACTATTATTATACTACCTCTTATAACTACTAGAGTAGCTACCCTACCCCCTACAGAAGGATCTAGACTTAGGTAGTAGTATTGCTAATAATGCTGCTATACAGGTAGAGATATCTTCTAGGTAATTAGTAATATCTCTAGAGGTCTTAGCGCTATAGTGCTACTATCTAGAAGTTAGCCTAAATACGCTACGCTTAGCCTTTAATAGTAACTTATTTACTAATAGTATAAAGAAGTATAGTACCTCCTTTATAACTACTGCCTATTTAAGGGTATTATCCCTAATTACATTAATATATAATATATAGAATAATAAGACTTAAGTGTCTAGTATACTAAATTAAAGGGCTTATATAAAGTATGTAAACTACACACTAGCCTTTATAAAGGAATCTAACTTAGTGTTAGCTGCTTTAGTATATATAGTATCCTATTTCCTTAGCTAGTCTTTAACTTCTTACTTTATTAATAGGCGTTAATTTTATAGTATATTTATAACTTTATTATAGTTATTAAGGGTATTTATTTCTTAATATATAGTATCTATCCCTAGTTACTACTAGAGGTTTATAATCTATTTACTAAGGTCTTTATTAGCTATGTAGTAGTACTATAGGTATATAGGATTAACTATTATAGTTATAAAATCTAATATCTATTAGACTAGCCTCTAGTAGCTATTATAGTCCTTTTTAATATAATCATATATTAACTAGTAGTTATTATGTATTATAAGATTACCTAGGCTAAGATCTATAATTATAATAGCCCTCTAATTAGGTGCCTTTACTTATAAGTAATAGTAGATATCTAGCTACTTTAGCTTAGCTACTAGCCCTAATAGGGCTAGTAGCTTAATAGTATTAATGGCTAGGTTAAGGTATTTCTATAGGCTAGTATTCTTTACCTTTAATTTAAGCTAGTTAAACTAAAGGAGCTAATTAGAGGCTTTTTAGAGTTTAATTTTCTTTATAGAGGTAGTATTTATTGTATTAATAAGTAATAATAATAATAATAGGGTTTCTTTATAGCTGTTTATAGTATAATTAGATATTAATTAATAAATCTTATAGGGATAATTATGTAATAGTTAGTAGGTGTATTCTAATCTATGTATATAACTAGGAAGATCTTGATCCTAACCCCTGTGTTCTTATCCCTAGCTAACATATGCCCTAATGCAGAAAACCCTAATTTTAGGTAGCTAGATCTATCTAGTTAATATACCTAACATTACCTAAGGGAATCTATACATTTATGCTAGGACCCCTCTCCTTATATATTACATGCGATATACTGCTGTTATTTTCGATAGAAACCCCTTCCTTATAGAGGGGAAAAAAAATAGGGTTGCTACCTAGAAAATAGGGTTACTACTAACCCCTTACCCCTATAAATAACCTTATTTTATATGTTAACTATACTATGCCTTACTTTTTATATTAATAATATATTATTACTATAATGTTATATAGTAAAAAGTGTAATATTTATATATAGCCCTAGATATAGCCTATCTAATAATATACAAATTTCTCTATTTATATAAAGTATATAAATTTATTTCAATATAATAATATAGGTATTACTCTTACTATTATCCTCTATATATTACTACTTTCTTTTTACCTATATAGATAGGGGTGTAAGAGGGTTACCCTCTATTTAACCCCTGCTTTACTAAGTATCTATCCTATCTTTAATTATATAGTATTATAACTTATACTACCCCTATAATACTATAGGTTATAGTATTAGTATTATAGGTAGTATAAGGAGTAGAGGTAATAATAACTCCTCTAGGTTATTATTATTATCCTTAATAAAGTTAATAGACTTATTACTACTCTCTATATTATTAATGTCTTCTTTAATAGGGTTATCTATATTAGGAAAGATCTTAGGGTTAAAGTATATACTAGCTATATCTACTACTATACTAACTAGTGCTTAGTTAACATTATACTAACTAAGGGGCTTAGCTATATATTTAAAATTAATTAAGAATATAGTTAGGTAGAGGTATTAGGTTAAGGTTAATAGTAAAGTTATCCTTCTTTTTATTATACTAGAGGGGATTTAAGGTATTAAATAGTATATAGTTATAAACTTCTCTAGTATAGTCTAGCTACTGTTTAAAAGATAGTCTCTTTATATATCTATCTACTAGCTAATACTTTAAGGTACTATACCTCTAATAGACCTCCTTCTTATACTAGTAAGCAATCTTTTTAACTAATACTTACTACTAATATATTTCTACCTTACTAGCCTTAGTTACCTACTTCTTATATACCTCTTTTATATCTATAATAGTAATACTAGTTATAAAAGAGTAACTAGGCTTAATAGCTTATTATTACTAGCTCTTATACTACTATACCTCTAGCCTAGCGTTATAGTCCTTAAGATACTATACTTAGTACTTATAGGTAAGGGATCCCTTAGAAATAATATCCTTAATTACCTTAAAAGTATTCTTTATATATAAGCTCTATATATCTATATATTTATACTCTATATAGTTAGCTACTAGTATTACCTTATTAAAGTAGTCCTTATCTAGTAGGAAATAGAGGAGGTAAGAGGGAATATCCTTACCCTTTAACTATATATATATAACTAACTACTTAAGTATAATACTGCTATATATAGGCTAAATACCTAACTTCTTAGATCCCCTTATAATATTTATAGCTATAAAGGTAGAGGTAAATATCTAACTAAAGGCTATAATAAAGTTACCTTATATAAAAGCAAGATTACTATCCTATACATACTACTAAAGTATCTTTTAATAGGCTGCCTTAAATAGCTAGAAGACTCTAATATCTATTAGCTAGAGAAAATAGGTTATATAAGGTAGAAGAAACCTAAGATAATATTAAACTTAATTTAGTATTCTATAAGCTTAACGCTAACATACCTAGTAAAGCTATTAAGGAGGAGTAGATAACATAGGTACTAATACTTCTTAAGAGTCCCTTAGTAATAATAGTACTATAGGTAAATACTAGATACTGCTATATATAAACTCTTACTATATATATTAACGCTAAAATAGTCTCTAAGAGAGTAGCCTATATAAATATACTTTAATAACTTTATAAAGGACTTAGTATTAAAGTATTATATATAATATACCTGTATAGCGAGTTGCTAGTTATAGCGAGTTGCTACCTCTCCCCTACCTTTCTACCTTTTATATTAGTTAATTTAGCTATAATATATAAAATTGATTAAAATAACTTATTACCCTCTTCTTTATTACTATCCTAAACTACTTTATAGGTTTATGCATTATGTCTAGACTTTCTGTAATTGCTATATTGTTACGTATATAGTTTAGTACCTTCTATATAACCCTCCTTCTAAGGGTTATTCTCTCCTCTAGCATTAATACTACCCTTTTCTACTTATAGTGCCTCTACTTTAGCAGTATTAAGTAACCCTCTAAGATATAGTTAGGTCTTTTTTACCCTCTAGCGCTTACTTAGTACCTCTATCCCTATATAAAGCTTATAGTTCTTAGCCTTAATAATAGTAAGCCTATAGGCTAACTTACTAATACCTCTA
>PJEX01000255.1:8368-49236 GCA_005350895.1 Colletotrichum tanaceti
GGGGGGGGGGGGGGGGGGGGGTGCCTATCGAGAACGCAGAGAGGCTTGACCGTCTTCCCCCTCTATCTTATCTAATCCTCTTATCGATAACATAACACAAATTTCTGGAATTCGGCGATAAATCGATACTGGCACACACACCACTGGCAGTGCAGTTGGTCCGCCCGCCGCTTTTTTTTCCTTCACGACCGCCTGCCAACGATCCCCTCCCCGCCAGACTAGGCCCGACATACAACACAGGAACATCTACAACCAAAGGCCGATACACACCCCGTCATCGAGTTTCCTACCGTTCATACAAGTCTCTCTCGATTTTCACGTACTCGAAAACCACACGCGACATGCCTGCCCCGACCGCCCTCAAGCAGGCCGAGGCCGCTGCCCCGCCATTCGAGGCCGCGCTACAAGAGCCGCAGCAAGACGAGGAGCTTCTCCTCGATGCGCCGACGCTGCCGGAGGAGATGGATGCGATCCTTCCCAGCGTGCCATACAACGGCGAGGAGGGCGAGATGGTCGTTGACGAGGAAAACCGCCCGCGCTTTGCGCCCGCTAGAGACATTGTGCGCCATCCCTACCTCGCCTATCAAGGTCTCAATATCAGGAACTAAATCGTGATCCACCCCCCTCAGGACCCCGTCACCAGAATAGAAACTCGCAAGGTCCCCGTGCCTCCTCACAGATTCACACCGCTCAAGTCCGCTTGGCCCAAGAGTACGCTGTCCTGCGCCCGTGGCGAAGAACCGCGTTGCGAGATGCCCGTTACGCTGACACTCGGCCCTCCAGTCTACCCTCCGCTCGTCGAGCACCTCAAGCTGCAGGTCCGCATGAACCCGCGCCGGAAACAGGTCGAGCTTCGGACCTCGAAGCACACAACCGAAGACGGCGCCTTGCAGAAGGGCGAGGACTTTGTCAAGGCCTTCACCTTGGGCTTCGACGTTGACGATGCCATTGCGCTGCTGCGTCTGGACGACCTCTACAGTAAAGCTGCCCCAAACATGCCACACCTGTGAGATATAGAAATATTGACACAATCCGCAGTCGAGACGTTCGAGATCCGTGATGTCAAGCAAGTCATGGGCAACGAGGCGCAAGGACGTGCCATTGGCCGCATTGCAGGCAAGGACGGCAAGACGAAGTGTATGGGCCTGGACATCTCTCCCGCGCAATCAGAGTCGCAGCCACTAACGCGTATATGCAGTCGCCATCGAGAACGCCAGCAAGACCCGTATCGTCTTGGCCGACAGCAAGATTCACATCCTCGGCGCCTACAAGAACATCCACATGGCCCGCGAGTCTATTGTCAGCCTGATTCTCGGAAAGCCGCCCTCCAAGGTCTACGGCAACCTGCGAACGGTCGCGGCGCGCATGAAGGAGAGATTCTGAAGAAATATCTGGCGACAAGACGACATGGGATAACCAAATAAAAAATACAGGAAAAGAACGAAGAGGGGGTGAGGTCAACCCATGGAAAGGGATCCTTACAAAAAGACTTTTGGGTGGTTTAATGATTGGCATGGACGGCATCCTATCATAGACTTTGGCGTTGTGGGCATTTTAGAGATATTCCAAAAATTACTGCTTCTTCTTTAGGGACAAGGGAGGGATAAATGTTTGGAAGGAGGGTGAGAAGAATTCGGATTCCAAACGCTCTGTAATCTGGCCAGGCCGTACTTGGGAGATGCGATGACCACTGCCCCTTTTCACCTAGACGAATGTCCGGGCTTTGTGAGATGCCAGACAGCTAGCTACCC
The DNA here is from genome assembly GCA_005350895.1 of Colletotrichum tanaceti. NCBI lineage: Eukaryota > Fungi > Ascomycota > Sordariomycetes > Glomerellales > Glomerellaceae > Colletotrichum > Colletotrichum tanaceti. The sequence goes on from PJEX01000255.1 coordinate 10,120, forward strand.
ATGCCCTTCCGTGGCTCCAGCTACTTTGAAAATTACTGCGTGTTAACCGTAGCCTGATACAACCTCTTGCATCTGGGCCCCAGTCCCCTTTCGCATCACACAGAACAGAAACAACATGGTAGTCTAAAACAATTATGTTCGCGGTTGGTCGTGTGATTCCGAGCCAGTGAGCGGGTAGCACGTTGGGCAGAGAGACAAGGTCGTAGGATTCGACTTTCCAGCCCAAGACGCGAAGCAGCGCCTCCCCCTTCCCCTTCCCTTCCCCCCCAGCCAGCGTCATCCGCATGTGTAAGTCTCTTGGCACATAGGAGACGACGAGAGGGTTCACGATGCAACGTGTGGATGAAGAAATGTCCGTAAATGCGTTACACCCTACCGACGTCTATACGTGCCCACCCCGTCGAAGAAAGACTTTTTACATCAATGGCCGACTCCCCGGCGGCCGACTGTTCAAGCCATGCCTTTATCCAGGCATCTTAAGACTGGGATTAACCCTTTTTCACCTCCCCCCACTTTCCTCACTTCAGCTTTCGCCTCTGGTTCTCTCCCCAAGTACCCCTCCTCTCCATCTCCCCTTTAACTCGGGTCTTCAGATTATCATCAGGCTGAAGAGGGGTTTCTCTCTCCGTTCAAAAATGCTTTCCCTTTGTTTTTCTTTTCTTTGGTTTACTCCTCGTCAACCTCGCCCTCCTGAGGCACCTCCTCCTGCTCCTCGTCATCGTCGAGGCTGCCGGCCGGCAACTCGTACAGGCGGAGAATGGACTTGTTGGGGTCCTTGACGAGGATGTACTTGCCATCCTGCTCGCGTCTGAGGCACATGTCGGCGATGGTGCGGACAATACCCCAACCGTTGGAGAGGGACAGGTTCATCTGGTTGGCAAAGTCGCGCGGCTTCCAGCCAACGACGCCGAGGATGACGTGCTTGTCGTTGGACTTGGGGTTGGCACGGGATACGAATCTGGAGAACACGTTAGCACGGAGAAACCCCAAAACTTCAAAAGCTCAAGCGAAGGGGAGGGGGGGTGTACCCAAGCTTCATGACGTCGGCGCGGGCGAGGATGCTCTGCACCGTCCACCTGGCGAGCTTGCACGAGTTGTTCTTCATCTCGGTTGCAACGACGGCACCGCGCTGACTGACGAGCTTCGTCCGCCAGTCGAGGGCGCCACCGCTGCCCTGGGCCTTGCTGTCGAACTCGTTGAGAGCGTGCAGGGTGACGAGCTGGTCGTCGCCGCTGATGGTGTTCTTCTGGACGGCATCGACCTCGGTACGGACGACGAGGTAGATGTTGTCCTCCTCGCTGTTGGTGGAGAGGTCGAACTTGCGGTACTTGTAGGCCTTGGAGGCGGGCGGGTCCGTGTCCTCGGAGGCATTGTAGAAAGGGTTGGCGTGGGCCATCTCGACCTTTTGGCCCTCATTCTCGACGACAACCTGGTTGGCGAAGTTGTGGTTGATGTAGGTGGCCTCCTCAGCAAGAGCGCCGGGCATGTTGAGGCTGTCCTTGGAGCCGTCCGAGGCGTCCATGGGAGAGTCGGCGGCATTCTCGTTGACAGTGACCATGTCGAGGGCGGCATTGTCGCGCTTGTCGAAGAAGACCTTGTTCCCCTGCACTGAGATGACAATGTCCCAGGGGTAGACAGAGCGCGGGGAGCACATGAGCATGGAGAGAATGCTGTCGGTGGCGAAGATAGAAGCCTCGTTCTTGTCGGCGAGCTCCTGGATCACAGGATCGGAAGAAGTCGTGACATTGTAGGCGGCGCGGTCGATGGCGTTGAGCTTGCGCTCAAAGCCCTTAACAGCAGGCTTGTCGTACGAGCGGTCGTAGTGGTAGACAAAGCCGTAGGCGTCGACATCCTCGCCCTCGTCGGCGTCGAGGTTGAGCTTGGCGAGGCGGTTGTAGTCAATCTCCTCGAGCAGCTTCCAGTCCGCCTTGATGTTGATGCTGGCGTCGCGGTTGCGGGCGGGCTTGTCGTAGTCCTTCCAGCCGAAGCGGCGGCCGCCGCGACCGCCGCCTCTTCCGCCCCGGTCGAAGCCGCCTCCGTAGCCGCCGCGACCGCCTCCTTGCTGACCGCCGCGAGTAAGGGTGGTGCGGCCACCGCGGGCGGTAGCATTGGCGGCTCCGCGCTGGCCACGGCCGCGCGTGAAGACGGCGCCACGGCCGAATCTTGTCTTGCCGCTGTCGCGGGTGTTGCTGACGACGGAGAAGGTGGACTCGTCCTCGGCGGGAGGAGCGTTGAAAGAGATGGCGTGGCCGGCACCGTAGACCTGTTGGTCTTTTCCCCGTGGACGGCATAGGTTAGCGACAATGTTCTCGTCCGCCTCGTCGTCTCCCGAGAGTCGACGAGGATGTGCGTTTTGTGCGAGGCTTACCACGGTAGTTGCGGTTGTATTGCTGTCTTCCACCGCGACCTTCCCTGTCCTTGCCCTCGGAAGTCCAGTCGGCCATGCGGCCAAGCTTGTCCCCCTTGGAGAAGGGCGCATAGGGAACACCATTCAGGGTGGTGTCGCTGGTGACGGGCGGGCCCCAACCATCGCCGGACGGGCAAGTCTCGACAAGCTTGACCCAGTCGATTTCCTGAGCCATATTGGAAGTTTCGTGTTTCCCTTCGGGAGGGTTGCGGTGGGGAAGAGATATTTCGAAACTTTTAGAGACGAAACCGGATCTGCTGTGCGTCTCTCGGGGTTGAGGAGGGAGAGGACGTGGAGGGGAGGGGGTGCAGCAGCGCTTTCGGGCTTCTGGCAAAGGATGGAAAAGTCGTCAAGGATTTGATGTAGTGCGCCTCCTCTCTCTCGCCGTTGATTTTCGTCTGTTCGGATTTGGTGGGGTGAAGTGTGTGGGGCTCTGCGGGCAAAATTTCGAGAGTTGTGATTCTGCAACTGGCAGCGTCTGACAGCCACTCGTTTCCACGCGACGCGGGGCCACAACCAGCTGTCGTAAACCTAGGTACCTACCTTAGTTAGGTAACCCACTACCTACCAATCTAGGTACTGGGTAGGTACCGTCCGGTCAGGTCAGTACCTACCTAGTGCCTGGCATTGACGAAGTCGATTGAGGCCAGGCAAAAGCAGCAGCAAGTCTTTGCGACACCTTCATTCATGATCACTGTTCTCGGTCATTGTATTTTGCATTCATTCCTTTTACGGCCGTGGTATCCGAAGCATTCCCAGAACAAAATCGCTTGTAGCACCCTGCCCCAAGCACGAACAGAAGATCCCCAAATATCTCTCAAAATTGACTCCGTCATACCCGTCCATTCCCCCTCTTTCATGGGCAGCAGACGTGGCAGCTCTTAGTAGGTGTAGGACATCATCTCGGGTCCGGAGCAGAAGACGTTCTCCAACGCATCCCTGACCTCGAACTCCTCCATAACGGCGCCAAAGCTGAAGCCCAGTTAGCGCATGCCTCTCCAAAGGTCAGAAGCACAATGGGCACATACCCGTAGCATCGGACCTTGTCCTTGAGCTCATCAGTGAGTTTCTGGAAGTCCTCGGCCCGCAGCTCGTGGGCTCTGGGATGGCCCAGGACCATACCCCATGCCATGACGGGCGTGACCTCCCCGTCGAGGTTCAGCTTCTTGCTGAGATCAAGCAGAGCCGAAAGGCTTCCCTTGCTGACTTCCCACGTCCTCTGCTGGGAGTCCAAGTCCCCGTTCACGTTGCTGTATCCGAAGGGGATGTCGGGCGTCAGCTCCGGGAAGGGCGCGGGCGGGCACGAGGCCATCAGCGCGTGGCCGCAGGGCTCGCCGCCCATCTCGCTCGATCTCTCCAGTAGCCATGGCATGTGATTCATGCAGGGTTTCTCGAGACTGTTGCATTACCCTCGATGAAAATCGCACTCGTCAGCAAACTCTTCTTTTTTTCTTTCCGTTTTTGGTTCAGCATTTATGTTTCTTTCACGCTCTCACTTCCCACCCGAGACCCTGGTGGTGTCCAGGACTTGGGTGGCTGTGACAAGTTTCTCTTTTTCTTTCTCTTGCTTTCTTCACTGCGGGGGAGGTGATAGGTATGCCTTCGAGGGGTGGTGGTTATCGTACGTTAAGACGAAGTCAATGCCCGCTTGCTCAAAGTCCACACCTCTGCCAGAACTCTGCCCATGCAGCCTGTTTTGCAACTGCTGGCTGCCCATCTGGGGAAGGGGAGGGGGCTGACCGTGTGAGTGGGGGTGAGACGGACCGTGAGACGAAGGCGACACCGAGGGCGCCGTCGTGGACGTCAAGGGCGGCGTGTAGGCGTTTTGGCCGTAGCTGTGACCCGACTGACTGGCGCTCGACGTGTAACCCACGCTGGGGTTGCTGACCATGTCATCGCCGTAGTGGGAGAGCGGGATGCCATTCTGGACCAGGAGCTGCTTCAGTTGCCGGTTCTCTTCGGCTATCTTGTCCTTGTCTTGCGATATGTTGCTGAAGATCTCCTTCAGTCTCAGCACCTCGTCTTCCAGTGCCTTGATGTAGAGTTCTTTTCTTTCACGATGCGTTCTGCAAGTTTCCGTCGTCAATATGCAATGCCGCACTGCCGAAGCGCTCGGCTCGGGTGGTAGTTGCAGCTTACCGTTGCGCCTGGCGGTTCAGTTCCTGCCGCCGGGTCAAAGCAGGCTTACTATCAGGCTTCGGTCCTCTCCTCTTGGGGGGTTGGCCATCTGTGAACGAGCGCTATTAGATGGCCGGTTTCTCATATGGCTGTGTATGCGATTGTTCCCTCACCTCTTGTTGTCCTCTTTTCCGTCAAGGACTTGAGAAAACCGAGATTCAACGAGCTCAAAGGGCCCCTCTCCTGGTCGGAGCCGGAGCCACCGCCGCCGCCGCCGCCGCTACCACCACCATACTGTCCCTGCGACGGTTGCTTCCCGTACTGATCGGGCGACAGCGAGGAAGTCATGGCTGCCCTTCTCGTGTAGCGAGTTCACGGATTGCTTGGGTGCCGGAGACGACGTGCGATTCGGTGGAGAGCGGTAAGCTGCTGGATTCTTTGCGTCAGTCATTGCGTTGTCAAACAAAGTATCACAGCAAGGATGGGTGGGGGGAATGAGGCCTTGTAAAGAGGATGAAGTTACTCATGTCGTCATGTGAAAGCTGTGCGGTTCCAACGTGATGACAGGGGGTAGGCTCATTCGAATTACAAATGCGTCTACGACTCGAGGGCGTAGCGACGGTCGAGGAAGGGACTAGACGGGCTGACGGACTCACCTAGGACGAGGGAAATTGACCGGAGGGATCGGTCTCCCGCTTCGTATGGCAATGCGATGCTGGATGAGAGCTGTTGTCGATCGTCAAGGCAAGGGATGTCGCAATGGGAAGCCCAAGGCTTGTAATATGCGGTGGGTGGCCGGTCCGCAATTATGTTTATTTGAGTAGTAGAAGTCAGGTTTGAAACCAAACCCTGGCGTCCGAGTCTGAAAAGACTATGCGGCTGCAGCGGAGGGGCGATGACCAGCAGGGGCGCGGGGGAGTCGTAGAGAAGGGTCGGGGTAAGTAGTTGTACTGGGGCAGGTAGGCACGGGACTGAGGTACATTGGAAGGTGCTGTTTTAGATTTGTTTGACACAGCCCAGACGAAGAGGATGTCGTGCTTCTGGGATTAGACGGTTGTAGTGTCTTCTGGGTTTGGCTCAGATTGCCCTAAATGCTGCCCGGTCCGCCTAACTGGAGGTTATGGGGTGAAAGATGGAGGAAGGTGGCAGAGACCTCTCGAGGCGATAGGGAGAGAATGGATGACGGCGGAGCGGAGAAACCACGACGCACGCGGCAGACAGAAATGGGGGTCGACAAGCCTTTAGTGGTGTTGATTGTTGTTGGCGGCAGCAGTAGTGGCTAATCGAGTGTCGCGGATTAGGATGACAAGACTCGCGTGTTCTGTGTGTAAGCCAGACCCCCCCCCCAACGGCCGATACCCCGTATTAACCTGTCGTAATTATCGGAGTTCAATTGATGTGTATTGACTTGTTCCTGTCGAATTAGAGGCATCTTTCAGTTTCTCATCCACACAGGCCATGGTCCAATGGTCGTGGCGACTTCGGACGATCCGGGATGAGGAAAAGTCTCTTAACTGGACCTCCCTGCCCACGGCCCACAAGCGCTAACGCTGCAAATTCGGCCGCTCTGGCCTTGACACATGTACCTAGCACTACACTACTAGGTACGTACAGGTAAGGTACCTAGGTAGTCAGCACGATACACGTCAAGTGGAAAAACCCGCACGTTGGCCATCCTTCGCTGCCGTTGACTGGCTTGACTGGTAGGAACGACGATGGTCCTCACCGAGTCACCACCTACCGAAAAAAAAGTTTGAAAGAGAGAGAGAGAGAGAGGCCGAGAGAGAGAAAAAGTCTATGTCGTCATACTTTATCCCGCTTAGGAAGTTCGGCGGGCCCGACATGTCTTTTGCTACACTAACTACAGCCTGCAATCACAAGGAGACTAGAGACACAAGACCAGCCATTGCAGCGCAGTGGTATCGTAGCCCTTTGTCTACATTCCTGCGCCGTTGCTATGTCTTGACCACAGATCCGTCGTCCACGATCGAAACCCTGCTTCCTTCTTCGTCTCCTTCTTCGTCTCCTTCTTCGACCCCTTCGGCATTAGAAACAGGGACCACGGCGACAATTGACTGTTCGCCCAGCGGGAGGACGCACACCTGTGAACCCCGGATGAAACTCCCGTCCTCGATCCGCCGGCTACCGAAAGCGAAGCGCACGCGGCTCCCTTTCGAAACATTTCTCTAGCTGGCGCAGGCCCGGTCACCCTTGGGTTTTGTACGTCTCTTTGCCGTGCCTCGGCCCGCTCGACAGACCGCCTACCCTGCTTTGATGCTGTGCTGCTTCCTGGGCCGCCGCCAGCTGCAAGTAAGAAACATCAAACTCGTAGGGGGGGAGGAGGGCATCGTGTCCATACCATCGTACCGACTCGCTTTCGGACTTTAGAAAGCGAGAAACACACACACACATACAGAGAGCGGGAAGGAGATAAAGCCCACCAGATTGAACCATGACTGGCCACGGCAACGTGCTCACCCACTTCCGGGGGGCCGCCATCCTGGCCCCGTGGGTGCTCTGGCTGCTGCTGGCTGACACGGCCATCTCCCTCCAGCTGCCTCTCAAGTGGTTTGCCCCCGACTTTGTTTACAACTCATCCTCGCGCATCGCCGAAACGGTATGGTACTGGATTCAGATCATCTTTGAGCGCTTTAACGGCGCTGACCTAACCTATTCTGGCGATGTCATCCCCCACGGCGAATCGGCAGTCGTGGTCGCCAACCACGTTGGATGGGCAGACTTCTATATGATCCAGGCCCTGGCCATCAAAGCCGGCATGCTGGGCCGGTGTCGTTACTTCGCCAAGATCCAGCTGCGGATCGTCCCGTTCCTTGGCTGGGGTTTGTGGGCGATGGGGATGCCCATGGTGAGTCGCAACTGGGCCAAGGACAAGCACGAGCTCGACAGGGTGTTTGCTGGAATCACGAACAGGCAATGGCCGACTTGTAAGTGCTCCGGTTGGCGGCCGGCCCCTCGGCACAACGGCGTGGGACATGGGCTCACCTGGAAATGACAACAAATCTAGGGCTCATCAGCTTCAGCGAGGCTACTCGCTTCACCCAGAAAAAGTACGAGCAGTCCATCGTTTGGTGTAAGCAATCCGGTCGGCCGCAGCCCAAGCACCTGCTATATCCCCGGACCAAGGGCTTCATCACCACGGTGCAGCACCTCAGGAAGGCCACCCATGTCAAGGCGGTGTACGATGTGACGATCGCGTACCAGAGAGGAAGCGAGTTTCTAGTCGCACCGAGCATGTGGGACACCTTGAGCGTCCCGGGGCTGAGTTCCCGACTGGGGTACAAATTCCACATCCACGTCCGCAGATTCCCCCTCGAGACTCTACCGCTTGACGACGAGAAGCTGGCAAAGTGGCTCGAGAACCTATGGGTTGAGAAGGGAGAATGGTTGGACCTGAAGAAGGCCGAATGGGCATCTACGGCATGAGAACGGCTCTGGTCATGCTGCACTGCAGCGGTTTCGATCTTTTCACCTTGGCCCAACAACGTATGCTGCATAGCTGTCTTCGATGGGCATCCTCTGCAGCATTCCACTTGCTATACGCCAGAAGAACTGGACTGAATGGGCCGTTGAAGGCTTTATAACGAACTGCTGCCGCTCCTTGCCGATACACGTCGCCCTGCAATTCATTCGTACACCGTCTTAGACAACACTGAACTTTGATATTGATTGGCAGCCAGGGCATACCGTTTCTTTGGCAAGAGCCATGTGACCATCATGGCATTCTGTTTTGTTGTTGCGGCTGTCTCGCTTTTGGCCGGCAACGTCCCATTTCTGTATGATTGGTTTCTTGCTGGCCTCTCTTACCCATAATGCTCATGGTACGAGGCTCCCAATAGTCTCGCTGCCACAACGCTGTGTAAGAGGGAAACCCTGCAGTCGGTGAATAATGGTCAACTGCAACCCGGGCATTGTGTGTGCGTGATGTTGCTGCATGTAACAATCTCGTTGCAATGCGTTAACTGCTGAATTCTGGCGGGCAATTGTGCCGCAGTATGTACCGAAGGACCCCCTCACCGATGAAGACAACTGCCGAGTCGATGGCGGGGAGAGCTGAGCGTCGGGCATCATTATCAGCCTTGTTGTAAACTGATACAGCGCCAAATGCCGAGCCAGCGACGGAAGAGCTGGGCCCTTGGCTCTCGAACGGTTCTTCGGCGACGTCGTCGAGCACAATGTCTCTCGTCTTTCGGTCCCATCGACTAATCCACCGTCCAACATCGTCACTCTTATCTTGCGCCACCCGATGCTTCCTCTCTGGCGGCAAGCGTCTCCTCGCTCTCATCCCCTCTTACTGCAGCACTCTGGAAGACGACCCTGGACTACGAGCTATCCGTGTCTCCTGCCACGGTCAAAACAGCCGATTCAGACCGAGAGGTTTGGCTGGTCGATGCCGCCGATGCCTTGCGGGAACCTCGGTCAGGAGAGGTCGACGTCGAGGGCGTCGCAACAGAACCCTCTCGCGAGCCTTCGCTGACAGCAACGCCGGGGATACTCACGGCGAGTGTGCCCAAAGGCTCGCCTTCCCTTTCCCTCTGCATCGACACACCCTCCGATGCCCCTCCAAGGCTTTCCATCGCTTCCACCTGTCCGTCACCACCACCCTCAGCGGCGATATGAGCTCCAGGATGACCGGCAGGAAGCCTTTCTGCGGGCCACCCGACGGCCTCCAACAGCGCCCTCCTCTCTTCGTCCTCCCTCCTCCTCCTCTCCCCCTCTTCCGCCAGCCGCCGCTGCTCGACCTTGGTCAGCTTCCTCGGTACCCTCCCAAAGATTTTGTCCCGCCTTTTCCACCAACCGTGGATCGTACTCTCGGGGACCTTGAACCACTTCGACGCCTCCTCCAAGGTGGGCCACCGGTACCCCTTCTCCGCCGGCGGCTGCTGGCCCTCGTGACCGCCGTTCCTTGTCCTCCGCCCCCGCACGCCGTCCTCGTCGCACGCCACCTTGTGATTCTCCAGGAACAAGATCACCTCCTTGCGCCGCTGGTCCGTGTACGACCGCTCCGCGCGTTTCACTGGCGCCCGATGCTTGTACGCGGCCTTCTCGTGCAGCGGCTTTGGCGCTGGGCCGGGGCGCTTGTACGGCGTGCCGTCGGCCTTGTATTTGGAGCCGGCGATGCGACCGGTGCGTTTCCGCTCGGCGAAGACTACTGTCACACCTTCCGGAACGGACAAGGTATTGTTAGGTGACAATGGGGGCGGCGGCGGCGGCGGCGGTTGAGGGGCAGCGGTGGGATGCCCAACACCTTCGCCAGAAGGCAGTAAGTTGCCTGCCTTTAGCAGGCTAACGTACTTCTTCAAAAGAGATACAGTTATACCAGCCTGCTGGGCAATAGTGGCATAACTAGGTGGGCGGATGCATTGGCGCGTCTGCATGCCCTGACGTGCCTCGAGATATTTTTCAGCAGCGACCTTTGCCACGCTTGACAGATCTGCATCAAAGTTGGGCATCTTTCAGATATTAAGGTAATGAAGATGTAGACCAAATACGAAGTCGATTGAAGCAACAATTGTATGTTGGCGTCACGATGTGAGGCTAGACACAGCCAAACAAGGCATTTAATAGTCACAGTCAAATGCGTGGTTACAGGTTAACTCGGGAACGAATAAACGAGGATGGACCACTCAACAAAGACCGTATTTAAGCTAAACTTAAGGCAGTTTAGCTGCCCATCAAATTCAGGCTAACATGCTGGCAGAATCAAGGATACAGTCAGGGGCGGGCTAGTCATATGTGCCAGCTGTCAGAGCTGGCCGGCCCGGCTGGCGACTGGCACACCAGCTGGCTAGGTAATCGCTTTCGATAACCTGCCTAAGGTAGGACGGCAGATAAGCCTCCTCAAGCACTAGCGCCGCGCTACTAAAGTCCAGTTTGTTGAGAGGTTACGGTACTCAACTATCCGTACCTACCTACCTAGATACCTACTACTGTATCTATCTAGGTACTAAACCGGACGGGCTCTAGGCTAATCCTAAGGCAGTATAGTTGCCGCCTGGTGCTAGGCCTGTTATTCGAGGCGGTCAACGAGCCTGCCAGTCGTTTGCCGGCCTGCCAGCTTTCACATTACCTATTAGCTAGGCCTTTACCAGCTGACCCTCACTTAGCAGCATCTATTTCATGATTCTGCCAGCATGCCACAATGTTAACCCCTATCCAATAGGCTGACCCCTGCTGTAACACATATTTCACCCATGTTTCTGCCAGCAAACCAACCCCAATTCAGCTGCCGCTAGGCTGCTTCACGTTACCGCGCCCCTCCAGCGGCTGCCGAATTTGATAAGTATCTACGGTATCCGTACAGTAGGTAGTGAGTGTGTGGCTCGGCGAAACCTTGGAGTGCTATCACTGTGGTAAGACGATTATATAATGAGACCGGATCTGGAGGTGTTTGCTTGGCTCGCTTGCTGGGGTACCTATTCGAATCCGCGATCTCCTTCGCAGTATTGGAGGGTCGCTCGTTGTTCATGTGGTATTTCTCACTGGCGTGAAGATCATTCCTTCCCGCGGATTTTCAAGGGACGTCGAGAGCGCACCGGACCCAGCAAAAGTGCTGGGCTCTTCTAGGCGTTAAACCCTAGCTCCGGACAACCCAATTTCAGGGTGATAGACTGTTAAGAACTTAAGAAGAAAAGAGAACTCTGCCCGGGGCCCCCACCGCCGTCTCCGCGTTCATTGCGTTGCCGCGCAAATCCATATCCAGGTGCCGGAATATTGACCGGCTTCCCTTTCGCCATACCTCGTACGGGGCTCAAGTGCACGAGTGCCCCATTGAAAAGGAACTTTCCTATGGCGTAGGATCGGCTATTCGATCAACCGCTGTCGTCCAGATCTCTGCGAATGATTGTCAACTTCTGTGATCAAGAGGGCACTTCAACAGACACCAGCGCACACCTGGTTTTTCTACCATGCCAACATCCACTCAGGATTCCCTCTCGACTGACCGACTAACTAACTGATTGATTGGACTGGTATCACTGATCTTTCGGCTTAATAACACCTAGCGTAACTGACATGACTGCACACCTTGATCAGATGTGTATCGGGGTATATAGCAATGTTGTGAGCACCTCCACCAGTCCCCCGTACCTCATCGCCCATAGTTTTGTCGGGATCCTCCGATCCCAAGATGCCAAAGGGCAAAGGCAAAAGGCCTTTGCTTAACCTTGAGATAATTGCAGAAACTCAACATGTCTTGGCGCCGGGCGGGCGCGTCTGCTTTCGTTAAAACGCCTGGGAGAGTGTGACGGCGGAGGCTTCGGTCGGATCTCCCTTGACGCCTCAAGGTTTGGGAACAAGCTGTCGGCAAAGGACCCCCCAAAACAGAACCACGTCGTGTGAGATTCAAGCCTGCTGGCGTCCTCTGCGTCCGCAACTTGAAGTGAATATGCGTCCGAAGCCTGGAACCAACATCAGGGTCCCCGACCTTTCCTTGCATAGTCTTCAACTCTCCTGGATGCACCGGCCACTCTTCGTAAAGTCAATTCCCGCAGCTACAGGCTGGGCCAGAGGAACTTCCCGTCCCCAAGCTCCGCGGCTCAACCGCTGATATCCGTGCCAGTCCGCATAAGTTGTTGACGTCGATCAAGCTTTTAACCACCTATTCTGCTTCAGGTTTGTTGAAGGGACATCGCTAGCTTTCTCGTCTTTGCAAAGATTGCGACCTACGCAGAACGGAGTCGTTCATTCGCGTCGTCCCCCCATGTTCTCTGTTCTCTGGAGTCCGTAGATCGAATCGTCCGGGTGGAGGAGAGATGGGAGAACGAATCTACATCGAACAGCAGACAGACTAACTATCCTGGAGAGTTTGGGAGGCGAGGCCGTGCTCTCGGCCAGCTGACCTGGCGATCTTTTCAAGCGGGGAATCCCTGGACACGGAACAGAAGCCGGGCTTGGTTCGTGTGACAGGGCGATGCCAAGAATGGATCCGGGGTAGATACCTAGTATAATACTTCTCAACCTCCAACATCAGAGACAGTCTGACAGACATGCACTCGCATGAGTCGTTAAGGTTGTCTGGTTGCGGCAAAGAGGGGGCTGAAAGCTCTCAGAGTCAGAGCTTCCTGCTGGTATGCTTTGATTGGGATGACAGACCATGGAATGTTTCGACGAGTATGCGGACTCTCTTCAGACTCATCACCCGCTGAGTTTGTGCAAGAAAGCGCTTGTGCTTGGGACGAACAATTTGCTCTAGTGTGTAGGACGCCCAACTTAGGCAATATCCCCATCAATCTTCGCCGGTGCACACAGGTGCACATCACGATCGATCGTCAACCACACCTGTGCGCTTTGTCGACAAGAGGGCCGAGAAGGTGACGGTGATCGACAAGACCAGCAACCCACGGGGCGCAGCCTGTCGTGCGTGCTTTCTGCGGATAGAACACCCGGGGGTTTTAGTCATCATTCTGGGGGGTTTTAGCGCAGCAGAATGATGACTAACCCCCCCCCCCCCCCCGGGTAAATCGAACGATGCAGAACCTCTCGATCCCGGCACCGTTACCCCGTCGGCGGGCTAGCAGGGGCTGCCAAACAACGTTACCATAGGTCGACTATATAATACTGCGTCGACGCCGACTCGATGGTAAGGGCACCTGTACTCTGGATGAACAAGGCACGTTGGAAAGGCAGGGGTGATGGAGATGACGAAGAAGCCCGGATGGGCTGGCGTGAGACTGAATATGAACACAATCACAAGAGATGGAAACTGGTCGGTGAGACCGGAAGAAATGAGGACGTAGCGCCGCAGCACCGTGTTCCGCATGAGATAGATGCTTCACATCATTCTGCTGCCGCCGATTGGACACTGAGGCTAGGGATGACGCGATTGGCGACATCATGCGGGTGGTATTCTTGGCGCGGGCGTTTGGGAGGGTATTTGAACTTGATCTCAGCCCTTTGCAACCGTACAGCACGGCATCTAGGTCTGGTGAGGTGAAGAGGCGTAGCGGTGGACGGCCGATGACAGATGGGGTTGTCACCCCACATGAACATCGGGAGGTGGTGCTAGGGGCTAATACTGTGCTTTACCGTTGCAAGTTGCAACGACGCACTAGAGCCAGTCGTAACGGTTCTCGACATTTTCAAACGTGCTTCTTGCCTAGCTCCAGCTCTGCCCTGTCTCGATGCCGTGTCTCTTGTGTGACCCGTTGTCCGGAGCGGCGTTTGGAGCACGTTTTCCTTGCCGTAGTCCTTCCGTTGACAACTTGAATGCCGGTTCACGACATCCTAGGCATCGGATGGCGCCCTGGAGACGCTGACGGGCGACTCTTGTAGATTGTAAACACGGAGAATGATGCCTCTCTACCCAATTCAAAGCGGACAAAGTAATAGGCAGAGAGTGCCGGTGACTACTGTAGATGCAGGTGAGGATGCAGCTGCAGGCCGAAGCATGTTGCATAAAACCTTGTGTGGGAGGGGTCGCTGAACCGCTGTTCCGTGGTGGCATTGGCCACATGCATACAAGCGTAGCATTTTCTCAAATGTTGACCAGCAAACGACTCAATCGTCTTGCAAGCCTTGACAGGTCGATAGTGCGACATGGGTCTCCCAGGTGTCTTGCAACATCGTTTGACGTGTTAAGTTGTATCAAGTGTAGCATTGCCAATTGGGGATGGAAGCAGCAGCTGGGTTTCTGCTCAACTTTCTCGTTTCCGAATTGATAAGACGTCGAGTGAATCAAAGGTACAATGTCCGCGTTCAGACCTTGCAAGGTCCGACGCTCATTTCTTGGTTGATTGTTGAACAAAAACAACTGCAGGACGCGCTTCCAATAATTCCGCCACTTTTCTGCAAAAAAACCGAGACACCCAGGACCGGGGAGGACCAATGCAGATCAACGCAGTGCTAAGGGGTCGCTTGAGCGAAATCGGTTGCATTCTCGAAGGGGTACGATCTGGCTGTCCGGCACAGCCGTCTAGTGATCCACAGACCCCTTACACAATATAGATATATGTATCCGTATCCGTATATATATCTATATGTTTATATCAGAGGAGAGGCAAGAAGCTGCGGGCTGCAGACGTTGACTGAACGCATAACCGGCGGATACGTTTTGCTGGCTTCTCGGACAGGTTCAACGGTGCTGTTGTGCCGCAGATGTGACGCAGTATTTCGAGTGGTGTGGACAAAAAGCCGTTCTGTGGCACGATAGGACAAAAGCGAGGTCACAGACAGGCTGGCGAGTATGGTGGATACTGAGAAGAGGTCCCTAGCCTGCAGGAGAAGCGATTTGGAAGGGGAGACCAGCTGATAAGTGTCTTAGCATGACGGCATGGGCTACGGTAGGACGGGAAGGCCAGCACAAGTGCCACCTAGTAGGTAGCACGCGTGCTAGTCCCGGGGGTCCTGGGGTTGGCATGCGGCACCTCAACTTGCTGGATGTAAGCTGCCTAGCGGCGGCTTGGATTGCAAATACTGTCCTGGTCGGAAAAACGGCAGGCAAGTCGGTGATCGAATCGTTGATACCCATCTTACAGGAGAGCTGCTGATGCTGTTTCTCTGCCGTCCGGTGGCTGGTCTTTCTCCACGAGAGAGGCGCGCACTCTGGAAGCAGCAGGCTCCAGCGTTCGCAGGCTGCGTTTGGGAGGTGTAAGACGGATGATGGGATAGCCGTGTTTACAGCATGGCATTCGGCATTTGCTGGGCGCCCTTCCTCTGCAGGAGCTCCCAGTTGGGGGCACTGAATCTCCAAGTCCATCCATAGCGAGAGCGAGCATGGATGAAATTTCGCGCCGTGTCAGATTTTGGGTTGTTGTTTCTGCTGCTCTCCCTTGACTGCAGAGACATTGCGGTATTGGACTGAGGATGGTGTGCGGTATGTGTATTTTGCGTCAGACACAAAGGCAAAAACGAAGCAACGAGGAGACGAAAGCATCAGTTTGTCCGTTGTGAACTTGTGAGGCAGAAAAAGAGGGTCTCAACGCACGCGTTGGTGGTTCCTTCCCGTCCAGCCGTTTTGTCCTTGACTGCCACTCGTCCACCTTGCTAATGGCCCCGCGTATCAGACCCCCCCCCCATGGTACCCTTGATTGCCTGAAACCTGAGGTACCTGCGAAGAGGTGGGCCGGCTCTTAGAGAAACGGCTTGTAAGCGGAACCATAGACGGATACTTCGACAACTGCCAACACCATCCCGGGAGGCACGCCACAGAGCAAAATACTGCACTCTGGTCTGTACGGATACAGTACATAGTCTAGAAGAACGAGCGACCCGAGCGAAGCAGTGGCTCGACAGCCTTGGTCTTTCCACTGGGCTGCCCGATTCATTTCCAGCGAACAAAACTTCCGAGAGTGGCCCCCAAGGGCCAGCGGACGACAGCCCCTTCCTTGCCTTCGTACACTGACTGATATCTACACAGGAACCCAGGCTCGAACTGGGCTCTCAGTCTACCTACCTTCATCCTTGTTCCATGACTGCTGCCGTCTCCCTCTTTCGAGTCTTCTCCCAAAAACCGACGGGGTGAAAAGCTACGTCCCGGCTTCCCAGCTCCCTCGCTCGTGTTCTAGCGAGCAGGCTATCCAAAGAACACTAGCCTGCTTGGAGTACAGGTACACTGCGTCGCACGCATCTTTGGCGTATCACGTATGTACATTTACTGGAGCGCTCCTGGAATAGCCTTGCTTCATTGGCCAGAGAGCCCTTTTCCCCGCTCAATGCATCCACCCCGACCGCTCGAATGTGCTGAGAGCCCCATAATTAAGACGCGACCACTACAGTACTCTACCTACCTACCTAGGTAGTCGACCTGTGTGGTTGCTCTTCCTCCACTCTCCGCCAACAACGACTTGCTAATACTCTGTACCTTCCCGAGTACCTACCCACCGTACCTTAGCTGAAGTGCTAATTAGTGCGAACGCAAAGGCAGAAAGCGAGGACGTTAATGAGTGACTGACACCATCATCACAAAGGGCCACCCTGCGGCATGTACTTTGCCTGTGCTGTTTGCTCACTTGGCCCTTTCCCCCCTCCTCTACCTTTTCTCTTCTCCGATTCGTGTTTTGTTTGACGACGACACACAAGGTCCTCAGGACGGCCATCGACCACCGAACTTGCGAGGTCCTGTCCCAGACAGCAACGCCAATCCTCGCGTCTGTCTTCGCTTCGGTCTCTCTTATCGTCGGCTCATTCCTTCCACGTCCTGTCTTGGACCAGACACAGATTCAGTCGAGTCGGCCAGTCGGCACCACTACCCGCACTCGATTGCGCCCCTTATCGTCCCAAAGTCGAGTGTGCTTCTCCGAGTCCTTCCCGACCAAGAACGCTCCGAGCCTCTTCGCTGTCGAACCCCCTTCGACGCATTCTCTCAACCCTCCACAACAAAGTGGGCAGTGCCTTGTAGTCGACTATCAGGGCCCTCTCGCTTGCTTTTCGCGCCTCGAGACTGTCTACTTCGATACTCGTCATGTCTTGTTGTCTGGTTCGCCTGTAGTCCTGGCCCTTAGCCAGACAATCTGGCTTTCGCTCGGTTTCTCTCGAGTGGAACCACTTCGCGACAATTTCGCGACCTGCAGCAACAGCCCCCAAAGAACGATTCTAACCTGCGAACACGAACAAACGCCATTCAATCCGCCAGTCCTCGCTCGCCGAGACGAACCACGTCAGCCAATGAGATCGCCACCATTGGGGATTTCACCCGCCTCCCTCCCACAATGGAATCCCCCCAACTCAACATGCTAGCGCCCCCGGCCGTGACCGCCCTCAGGTCACAGGCTGGTGTCATGGAGCGATCCCTGAGCGAAGATATCAGAGAAGAAAGAGAGGAATTGCGCGAGGCTGCCGAGCAGACTCTGAACGTAATTCTTGACCTCAACCTTGACGGCACCATCCGCTGGGTCAGCCCCTCGTGGGCCGATGTGATAGGGACTCAGCCCGATTCTGTCAGAGGGACCGCGATAGCCGACTTGATTGTTAGCGATAACAAGACGGTATTTGCGGACACCGTAGAGTCGATGAAAACCGACGACTCCCGGAGCCAGAGGGTTCGCTTCGCAGTATCAATGGGCCCCTTGTCCAGATTGCTTTCGATCGACAATCTCCATGCGCAGGAACCTAATGGAACCGACGAGCCCGTATCCGAGGCTATTGATCTGGAAGCGCAAGGGATTATGGTCTATGATGGCGCCTCGGGAGGAGAGAGCCATGTAAGTGAAAATGCTATCCTTGACGGCCCCCATACGATTGCTAATGGCCCGTACGCATCAGACGATGTGGATGATACGGCCCTATATCGCCCCTAGAGAGATCAAGATCGACCTTCCCGCTGTCATTGTCGACTCTCTTGGTTCCGGCGCCGAGGTCCTTGCGAGCTACCTCACGCAGCTGGCTGAGTCTGGCGTCGACGACCCCGAAAACCACCCTCCTCCCCTGCCAGTCTTATGCCGAATCTGCGAGCGGCAAATTTCACCATGGTGGTTCGAAAAACACACCGATTTATGTTTGCAGGAGCACAGGGCAGAAATGGATGTGCAAATGGCACAAGACAGTCTGACGGACCACCGACATTCCATTGTCAGGGTTCTCGACGCCCTCGAAGCAAGGAAAAGCCGACCTTTGGCAGGCGACCAGCTCTCTGGCCCAGCCGCCGAGTACAAAGGTTTGCCGATTGGCCCTCCTCTGTCGGCCCAGTCATCGCCAGGCAGTTCGGTGTCACAGTCTCGTGAGAGATCAGGTGGTTTTGGTCATTCACGAGCTCGTTCTTTTGCCATCAGACGTCCTCAGGCAAGGATTGTGGAGTTGCTCCTCGACCTATGCGACACCGCCATCGAGATCAGCACGCCGGCGGTGAAAGAGGTTTCTTCTCAAAACCCTGGCGAGATCAGGACGCAGTCTCCCCAATCCGAGTCGCGCATCTCACAGGTTATGCAATGGCAGTCGCCTAGCACTAACACGCTGGAGCAGGAGCAGGGTCTCGCTCTGCTATGCGCTGACACCGAAAAGGCCGCCAAAACGAAGGTGGAAGCGGTCTTTAGACACCGCAAGATCATTGAGTATGCCGAGCGCATTAGGATCGAGTTCGCCGTCATTGTTCAGGATTGCATCGACGAGGCGATGCGCAAAGCAGCTCGAATTGCTGCCGGACGTCTCAGCGACTCCACCGAGGAGGAGGATGAGGTTGAGGGGGCCACGCCAGCGCAGGAAGAACTCTTCTTTCAGGGTTCCTTCGAGAACCCTTCGGCCCTCGCAGTTGCGTTGCAAAACGCCAATCTCAGCGACAGAACCCGTCCGGCCTCTTTTGTCGAATCTGCGCGGTCAGCCAGCCCCAGAGAATGTCCGACGCCGAAATCCAACCTAGGAGGCATCACTCCAGTTGCGCCGGCCCGTGAGTCTAGGCGAGAGTCATTGCTCTTCGAGAGCGACAACGGAGATAGCGATGGAAGCATCCGCTCGTCTTCCGTGACCTCGCGACAACCGCCTCGTACCGATTCTCCGATATCTGAGTTTGGAGATCTCCGTCGAGCCGCCAGTTCCCGACAACACCACCGAAGGAGTATCGTTTTGCCTGGCACCTCTTCGCCCCGAAGACAAGAATCGCCCTCGCGCCTCAACCCGCCATCCTCTCCGCTCCGCATCATCAAACCGCGCAACTTCCCGTTCCCTCACGATGGCATCACGTCCCCCGAGGCCTCGCCGCTACTCCCGGGAAGCGACTTCAGCTCTCCAGCTCATTTGCCAGCGAACCACCACCGCCGACAGTCCTCCGCCGCGATGTCCGAGTTCGTTATGAAGGGCCCGCCGTCCCCGAGATTGGCTGCCCATCAGCCTCCGCCACAAGCACGACCGGCGCCTCCATCAATCAAGGACTTTGAGATTATCAAGCCCATTAGCAAAGGAGCCTTTGGCAGCGTCTACCTATCGAAGAAGAAGTCGACCGGTGAGTACTTCGCCATCAAGGTGTTGAAGAAGGCGGACATGGTTGCCAAGAATCAGGTCGGCAACGTCAAGGCCGAACGCGCCATCATGATGTGGCAAGGCCAGAGCGAGTTCGTTGCCAAGCTCTACTGGACTTTCTCCAGTAAGGATTACCTATATCTCGTCATGGAATATCTCAACGGTGGCGACTGTGCATCTCTCATAAAGGTACTCGGCGGTCTTCCGGAAGACTGGGTAAAAAAATACTTGGGTGAAGTGGTTCTCGGCGTGGAACACCTTCACAGCCGAGGCATCATCCATCGCGACCTTAAGCCAGATAATCTTCTCATCGATCAAAAGGGCCACTTGAAGCTCACCGATTTTGGCCTGTCACGCATGGGCTTGGTCGGGCGACAAAAGCGGGCGCTCAACAGCCAAAATTCGGATCCTACACCTGATCTCCTCAGGCAGGGCCCATTTGTACGTTCGGCGTCTCTGGCATCTTCTCGCTCTACCTCGTTGGATCTTCACGGCCATGCCCATTCGCCCAGCATGACACCGCAGATGACACCCGAGACCGGGTCCAGTGGCGGACAGCCCTCCTACTTTGCCCTCGGAGGCCCAGAGGCTCGACGTGTCTCAAGCCACCGGAGTGATAGCGGCGGGAGCGAAACTCTTGCGCGCATGCTCAGCAGCTTTTCGCTGAACGAGCAAGAACACAACCCGCCGGCCCAAATCTCGCACCAGGCGCAAGAAGATGCAAGTGACAGCCCCGGCCAAGCCTCGCCCGACATGGCGGCACTCCACCATGCCAGCACTCACTCCAGCGTCGATTTTCTGGCCAAAAGCACACCCCCTCAGTCAATGATGCCGCCCCCGATGGCTCTGTTCGATCCGGAAGACACCAACCGCCGTTTTGTTGGGACACCCGATTATTTGGCCCCCGAGACAATCAAGGGAGAAAAGCAGGACGAATCCAGCGATTGGTGGTCCGTCGGATGTATCATGTTCGAGTTTCTCTACGGGTTCCCACCCTTCCATGCCGACGAAGCAGAGGAAGTCTTTGAGAACATTCTCGCACGTAAGATTCAGTGGCCCGACGAAAACGAGTGCGAGCCCATCTCCGAGGAGGCAAAGGATCTCATCAACAAGCTGCTCTGTATGGAACCCCAGTCACGACTTGGCGCCAATCGAGAAGACAAGTTCCCCTGCGGCGGCGACGAGATACGTAGTCACCCTTGGTTCGAGGGCATCAACTGGGAGACTCTGCTCCAAGATGAGGCCCAGTTTGTCCCACAGCTCGAGCACCCCGAAGACACGGAATACTTTGATGCCCGTGGAGCCGTCTTGCAGTCTTTTGCTGAAGAGATGGAAGATCAGCTGTCGCCGCCCGTCTCCGGCACAGGCTCCGACTACCATGACCGACCTCACGATGCTCTGTCTCGTGTTCGATCCCAAGTCAATTCGATCAAGCGCAACTTGATGCCCCTTCACATCCCTCCGCATGTTAGAGACCTTAAGAGCAGACGACTTAGCGAGCCTGTAGTTGCGGATGATTTCGGCAGCTTTGCCTTCAAGAACCTTCCCGTGTTGGAGAAGGCCAACAAGGATGTGATTCAAAAACTTCGGGCAGAAGCATTGGCATCCCAGAACAAACCGACTGTCATCAGCCCTGGCGGCAGTGTCACTTCGCCCGGGCCTGCGCTCGAGGGGAGCCCAGTGTTGTCCAACCCGGTACAGCGCACCATTTCCAATGCGAAGAACCGGCCACAATCACCGTCTGGTTTGAGCCACGCCAACTCGTCCCCCAGCAGGGCTTCTCAGCCTTCGTCGCCTCTACTTGTCTCGTTTGTTGCCGGCCAAGGCAGTGAGGGGAGACGCAAGGCATCCAGTAACTCATCGAGTCTCTCGCAACAATCAACTGTATCCCACCAGCACACATCACTTGATATACCGCGAGTTCCGCCAAGCTTGCAGAAGGCAGCAACGAGTGCCTCTGCCTCGCCTATAAAGGCGCGTGGCTCGGGACCACCCCCACCATTGGCTCTTTCGCCCCAGAAAATGGTATCGACTCCTAGGCAGGCCTCGAGCAGTCGATCAAGGTCCCTGACCGTGGGTTCGCAATCCCAAGAAGGCAGCCCTATCACTTCGGATGTGCTGTCGCATCACCGTAATCGTCGCAGTCAGGTGTTCGACATGTCCCCTTCCTCGTCCGATAACGAGGGCGACAAACATAATGCTCTTCTTCGGGTGCAGCGGCGTCGCCAGAGCTCCCGTCGCCTCTCTCAAATCGCATTTGATGGTGGTCCGATGTTCCGACCTTTGGACGTTTTGATCTGTGAGGACCACCCGGTTTCTCGCATGGTTATGGAAAAACTGCTGGAGAAGCTGCGTTGTCGAACAATCTCAGTGGCCAACGGATCCGAGGCTGTGAGATATGCTATGAGCGAGATCAAGTTCGACATCATCTTCTTGGAGTACAGGTTGCCTCAGATCAACGGCGCTGATGTGGCTCGAATGATTCGGGAGACTAAGAACACGAATTCCCATACGCCCATCGTCGCCATCACGGCCTATCTCAAGGAGCTCCAAGCTCCGCACTACTTCGATTCCCTGATTGAGAAGCCCATCTCGAGTTCTAAGTTAACCGAGGTCCTCAAGAACCTCTGCCAGTGGAAGCCAGAGTCGCCCGGTATTAACTACTCAATGTCCCTGGGCCACTCCCATCCCGTTCCGTCCGGCCTTCGCCAGACCAGTTCGCGAGCAGACGACAGTCCGACTTCGAGTTCGTCCTTGTACGCTGGACGGCCGGGCAGCAGCTTGGTCACCTCGAGTAGGGAGGACTCTATCAGCTCCAGTCTTTTCGGTGACTCCGAGTCGGTGTCAACCGATGATGTGCCAGTGGTCATCAGTCGAAAGGCGACTGGCGACTGGGACGAAGCCGGACTAGGCATTAGCCAAGATGAGATTGTGCACCCATCAAATTCGCCCAAGTCACTGCCACATCTTGTCACGCAGCAGTCCGCACCTGGACAACTAGAGCATCCCCGAAGGTCAGCACCTCAGCACTCTGTGGAGAAACTGAAGGCGAGAAAGGAGCACATGGAGAAGCGCCTCGCCGAAGGGACGGACTCGGCCGACGATGAAGACGAAGAGCTCGGCCTCGGTCGAGACAAGCTATTCCGAGGCAAGCCGCTACTGCCTAGTTCGAAGCTCGGAATCGAGATGATGAGAGCCGATAGCCATGACAGTGCTACGATCGGGTCGGAAAGCACCCCAGAGCCCATCACTCAAGTCGTCACACCTGCGAAGGAGATGGACATGCCTTCATACGACGCGCTGCAGGACGCAGCCACAAGAACCCCCCCGCACGGTGGTGTCGACTCGGAAGACAAGACTCTTGTCCCTGATGTCGACGAAACGCCGAAACCGCAGTCTACAAACCGAGACGACGTCGCAGACGAGGAGCCGACACCGCGGCCCTCGGAAAGGTCTGGGTTGTTGGAGAGCCAGTAGAATGGAATCGCACACCGCAACGACGAGGGTCACACAGACACACCCGCCCCCGCAGGCCACAACGATTGGGCCGTTTCCTGCAATATGGATTATACTTCCTGTTTCTCTCCTTTTTCCTTTTCCTTTTCTTTTCCAATAAGTCCTTTTCCCGACAGCGAGGCGTTTAGTGGGGATAACAGCGACACGCAGACTGCATCATTTCCTTGAGTTTGCCATAGTTTAGTAAGGTTTTGGCGTTTAATGGGTTCAACTGATATATTTCAGTCTGGGGGCCCTCGGTGGACGGATGCGGAATCAACGAACGGGAGGGAGGGCTTCTACTTCAGCTGTTACTGCATTTGCGACGCAAGGCAGACACGAGGATGCTGCGTTGCCTTGCTTGCCAACTTTCACTATTGCGCTCAAAAATCTTTTTCCTTGGACGATCACTGCGCACACCACCACTCCGGAACTTTCTTCTCCTTCCTTTCTATATTGTTCAGTGTCTACAAAATTTAGGCCTTCTCCTACTTACTGCATCTGGGTCATGAAAAAGGGATAGGCGGGATCAGGGTCCCCTGGCACGTCGGGGGTCGAGCCTTAGCAACTTGGTTCATGATACAGAAAAATGCAGACTGCGCAGGCATAGTTTCAGTCGCCAAGTATGTTCAAATAGTATCGTTGCGGCGAGCAAAAGGAGGGCCCTCGGATCGAATTATTGCGTCCAGGTCATTTGTACTTTGGTCCAACGTTGTGGCCACCAAAAAGCTGGGGAGTCACGGCTGAAAAAAAAAAATTTTAACAGCCTTACAAAACAAGACTGAATACAAACATTATCAGATTGCACACGTGCGGCTAGGCCGGTACTCAATTACCCCGGCGTCGCTCCCGTTGCTAATGCCGTTTTGGTATGGTCTACCTAAAGTGCGCTGTCGGCGTGTAGTTAAGTTTCTTTGTCGAGATTGCGGAGGCGTTTCTCGGTAATGTTTGATGTGTCGACACTTCGACTTCTGTTGCTTGTAAGACTACCCACTACGAACGAGTCAAATATGCTCTCTACAACGTCAGTGATGAGCCAAAAGAACGTGGCTCAGTGACGTCACAGACCAAAGGGGCTCGGACAGCTGGGGGGATACGTGAACTGTGCTGCTCGACGTAAGTATGTTGGTAGGTTTGGCGGTGAGGGTTGCCCGACTGTAAGTGGGCGATGGAAACCCTTACGGGCACACGGGCACACGGGCTTCGATGTTGTGGTAAGGTTTACCGGAAAGGAGGGTTCCAAGATTGTAAATATACTGACAGATTGGCTCAAGCTCTATCGTCCAAGGATGGGGTAGACGAGGCCAGGCGATGTGTAGGTGAGGGAGCAGGGAGGAGGGAGGGGGGGAATGGCACGGCTCACCACTTTTACTTTGGTACGAGGTTTCATCAGCATTGTCATCATACTCATCTGCTCGTGAGGCTGTCCTGGTGGTACGATTTTAAGGGAGGGCGATGAACTTTCATCCGAGGGAAAGAGGATGATATGAAGGGTGGAAACTGGCACGCGCGCGGTATTCGTGGACACAGCGAGGAGGCATCGTGACATGTGGCAGCGAGGCCGCTCGGGTGGAGGGTGATTCTTGAACCGCCGAGTTCCCGCGTGGTTACAAATGGCTGTCGCCCACTCACCGTCAGTCATGGAGGTCACAGAGCCTGGCCATCTCCCGTTCTTCGGACGGAAAAAGAGGCGGGCACTCGGTCTTAAAAAAAAAAAGGCCGGTCGCTCCACACAACTAACTCCAATTACTAGGACTCAGATACTCTAAAGAGCATTATTGAGGCTGCCTAGCAAGCCCTAGACCAATGTGTGATCAATAGATGGATCGATTTTATTGCCCAAAAGGATACAGCATGTCGTAAATCGGGATGGGGGTATGGCAGGCTTCTAAAATACTAGGAATGAAGGTGTTTTGGCGATGTTGTTGAGACCGGCCTTTTTTTTTTTTTAAGACCGAGTGGCGGGGTGCATATGGATGGTGAGGATGGTGATGGAATTGGTGGTGGTGGTAGTGTTGGTGGTGGTGGTGGTAGTGTCGAGTTGGTTCAAGCAGTCATTGACCCAGAGGCGGCACAGTCATCCCAACTCCTGACAAAGTAATCTTGTCCTATATCATTCTGATGATATCTAGTGGGTTGAGTTCACAATGCGTGTTTTGGGATGCTTGTGCTCGTGCTGTGTTCGAGTCATACCGCGAGCTGACGTCTTGAGGCTCATTGGCGACGACAGGGCCAAGAGAAATAGGGTCGAGAGACACAGAGTGAGACCATGAGTGCAAAGAAGCTTTGCCAATGTGCGTGGCGGGCGTGGCTTAGGAAAATCGTGTAGGCTTGGCAGCTTGGCGGTAGGCACCTGGAGCCTGGAGGCTAGGGAAAGAAGTGGTTTGTGAGAGGAGTCGGAGGAGGGAAGAGGAAAACGGGCACGCGAGCAATTCCTCGAAGGCGGCTAGCACAGGATACCAAGGAAAATTCGCCCAGCGGCTTGGCGGCGGCGGCTGCTCGGCGGCGGCTCGGCATGCGGGAGCAAGCCTGGGTAGGTATTCTAAAATGTTTGTTGTCCTGGTTCATCTGGCAATTTCACCGGACGATTGATTGTTCGATTTGTCCCGCTTGGGAAAGGTTTTCCCCCCGGATGCGTTCTCTCTCTAGGCTCTAGCAGCAAAGTGACGCCGACGACGACGATGTCTCGTCCCCCAGAAGCAGGCCCTGCCGGAAGTGCGGGTTCGCTGGCAGTCAATCGATCTGGCACGTTCTCTATTCCGAACAGCTGATTGGTCGATCTGGGCAAGTTTCGTTTCAGGCGAGGGGGTTTGCTGAGACGTAATTCCTTTAAGCTCGTCAAAGGAACTAAGGTACGTTGCTAAGGCAGTCCCTCTTAAGGTCGCACAGGTACACAATATGAAAAAAAAAAACAGTAAATAAAAACACAGTATAAGTGTTATACCTAACACTAAACATATTATAAGGTTTCTTTAGAAACTTAGTGTTATAGAGGCGTCTAAGCCTATAACTATCCTATTAACTAACCTTTTATCCTAGTAGCTAGCTCTTATTATAACCCTAATAGCTAAATTAGGGTATAATAAGACTTAAATAATACCTTAATGTTATAATAAATTATCTACCTACTTATAAAACTATTATCTAGTATATAAAAGTACTAGACGCTTTAATTAACAATATCTATTACTTAGATTATTAATCTCTTTAGTAGATATAATCTATTAATTAGGTTCTTATCTTATAACCTTAGCTAAACAGCTATAAATATCTAATATACTTAACTGCTGTTACTAATAGTTAAGAGGCTAAGCCTTTATAGGCTGCCTGTATAAGACCTACTTCTAGGCTCTAGGTCTCTAACAGACCTAGAAGCAGCAGCTCTGTTAGTATTTATAGTAGAGCTGTTCTAGCTTAAAGAATAAGGTCCTAAGGACCTAATCTGCAGCGCTGTAACTATGTTTAGAGTAGCCTTTAATATACTTAACTTAGGGTACACTTTAATAAAAGAACTACGCAAAGAGATTAATAAGTTTAGGGAGCAGGAATTATTTATTAAGCATATCCTATACGCCCTCATAATAGTAATAATAGTTATATAATTAGGTAATATTATAAAGTTAGTAGGTAAGGATAGTTATAGAAGCAAGGCAGCTAGACTATGAATGTAACACAGTTCCTAAGAACACTATGTCCCTTCGAAAAGGGCTCGTCGAAGGAACCTTAACTCGCAGAGAGGAAGGGGGGGCAAGGGCAAGGGGCAGCGTGCATGGATGGGTGACTAGGTAGCGGGGATAGTTTTATGGGGTATGAGAACCTGCAAGACGATATTGGTTAGACAATCCACTCTTGGCCTTCTTCTTCGACTTTCCTGGTGCGGGCGAGAGAGAGGGAGAAAGAGCGTGAGAAGAGTCAAGACTTGAAGGAGCATCTGACGATTCTTCTGCAGCCGCACTTGGCGGGGCGAGTCAGGAAGATATGGAGCGCCTAGGCTCTTTTTTCCTTTTTTTCTTCTTTTCTTTCTTCCTCTCCATCCCCCGCTTTCGTTTCGTTCTCTTGCACTGTAGGCAACTGCAGATAGCAGACGGATAGAGGGGCATGTCTGGAAGAGATTGGGGAAAGAGGATGGTCAAGAGGGCAACTTGGGATATCCAAGTAACGAGGGGTCCGCAGGAAGCTAAAGATGAGGGTAGGGCTGTAGGAAAAGGTGTTGCTCTGCTCATGTAAGTATACAATAATATTGTAGAAGAAGTTGGGATGGCCGAGACGAGCCGAGAGCCTGAACTCTCAAGCTCAAGCCATTCATAGCAGATGCAGTCAAAAAAAGAAACCCCCTGCCCCCGTACATAGGTAGGTATGTACCTTATGTACGGCAAGGGTGACCGGGCCGAACTGACTGTGGTCGCCTCACTCGCCGCCGCCGGCTGAGGAAAACAGCGCCCAACACGCTGGCTGTCCAAGCTGAAGGGAGCACCTAAGGTAGGTACGTGCCTACTCGGTGAGATACCTACCTACCTACCTACCTACCTTACCTGGGTGTATCGACGTACTACGTAGGTAGGTAGGTAGGTAAGTACCTGAATGGATACCACCAAAGCGGGTAGTCATTCACGCAACTAAATGAGTATCCTGAAGGTGCCTACCTACCTACCTATCCACAAGAGCCAAGAACGGGACGACCCTGAGCATTGCTCGGGGGGGGGGGGGGTTGAATTTTTCCATACCTGTCGGCTGTCGCCCCTTTCTGCTGTTGTGTTATCCGTGCTCCGTACAAATGCTAGACCAAACAAGGTAGCTACACTTAGTGACGTAAAGCTAGTGCGCCCCACCGTTTTCGGATTGGCCGTGTGTTGATTCTGATTTTTTCTCTGGTCTTGTTTGCCATGGCATATTACCGAGTTGAGCACTGAACCTGACTTCTTCAACGGCGGCCATCCCCCAGACCTAGGACGACCTCGGACGCATCCGCC
Source organism: Colletotrichum tanaceti (assembly GCA_005350895.1). Taxonomy (NCBI): domain Eukaryota; kingdom Fungi; phylum Ascomycota; class Sordariomycetes; order Glomerellales; family Glomerellaceae; genus Colletotrichum; species Colletotrichum tanaceti. The sequence goes on from PJEX01000255.1 coordinate 38,014, forward strand.
ACTTCCTGGATGTGTGTCTCCGGGCATTGTTTCGTCTGCCTTCTATTGCACTGTCAGTACCTAGGTAGGTATTGACCGGACTCTTCCACACCTACCTATGGAAGAGTGTCCGCATCAATGTATGAAGCATACACAAACACACACACACACAAACACACACACACACGCCATTTCACTTACAGTACACACTATTCACTCGGTACGCCACTGGCACTGGAGACCTTCCTTCTCCACGCCTCGCCATGTCATCCCATGCTCCGGTCAATAGCCCTGGGTCCCAACCCAACCCCCAGTGGGGTGTAGGTGGGCGAAGTGGCCACACCTAGCCTCTTCTTCCGCCGCTTCGCCCATCGGTCCCCGGCCTGTTGCCCGTGGATGGACACGCTTACACCAAGTCTTGCAGCTCGTCCGCCGTTGTGGTCACTGGTGATCGCTCTGTGTCTGCTCTGCTACGCCCCTCTTTTCGTCCCTAGCTTTCTTTTGCCGTCGGTCACTCAGGTTGGAAAAATATTCGAGACTACCCTGTCTATCCGTACCGTGCCGTTGTATAGTATACAGTATACACACCACACATACCTAACACCCAAGGGATCATTCGGCACATCACAGAACCATTGGCCCGCCGTTGAAGTGCCCACCAAGCCGCCACGGTACCCAGTTCTCAACCCAGACTGGCTCAGAATCGAGCCGCTCCAAGAGCTCCAAGGGCCCTCCTCGGTGTTCGGCCGATTCCACTTCTTTTCGAGACGTCTTGTCGCTGAGGCCAGGCAGGCCATGCTCCCCAGCTTGCCCAGCTGAGCTCTCCACCATCTCAGCATTGCTTATATCTGCTCCCGTCCCTCTTGGCTTGGTCGTCCCTTTTCCCTCTTTTCCTTCTTCCGCCGTGGCCACCATCAACCCTCCGTCCCTCTCTCTCCCCCACCTCTCCTTGCCTGCTTCCTTCGGGTGAAAGCAAGGAAAGCCTTCAGCCATTGAACCTTGCCGCGGGGCACCGTCCCATCCCACTGTTCCAAGGTTCCGCTTTGGTCTGTCCGCAACACATCCGACGAGACAGTCGTCTAAATACCACCGCTTGCCCGCCCTTCGTCATCGCCGTGCGAGCCACCCCGAGTGTGTCTTCGTCCAACTTCTACATACGGATCCAAACGAAGTCTCTCGGGCACCTCGCTGTCTTTCTTCGCAATGGCGACCCATCACAATCGCCATTCTGCCCCCATTGGCGTCCTTCCCGTGCCCCACGGCCCTGAGACGGGCGACGAGCGCGATGAACTCCCCACAGAACACACCACAGAGTATGAACGCCAGATCTTTGGCCATGTCACGCGCCCCGACGACTCTTACACGCCCGACGGTACCTACTGGGCTGATTTGCCCTGGTGGAAGCGTGTCAACTTCGTGAGCAAGGTCGACCGCGAGGAGGCCCTCAAGGAGCTCAGGGCCACTGGTGACATGATGAAGAAGGACCCCCTTTCGCCCCTGGCTTGGTACTTTCGCAACGCCGTCCTCCCTGGTGCCGGCCTCGGTCTCGAGGGCTACGTTTTGTTCTCCATTGGTAACCTGGAACCCTTGTTTGCTGCTGTCTGGCCCGAATGCTGGGGAAAGGCGCACACCGTGTGTTCCCAGAACTGGGTCGCCTCCGTCACTTATCTCGAGATTGTCGGTATCATGATTGGCCAAGCCGCCATCGGTGTAAGTCCCGGAATCCTGATGTCTGGAGCCGTCCCTTTCTGATCAGGTTGTAGGTCATTGGTGACTGGATCGGCCGTCGCTTCGGTCTCATTCAGGACGCCGCCATCATGTTTGTCGGTCTGCTGCTCCTGACGGGCAGCTGGGCCGCCTCCATGCAGGGCTGGGTCATCTTCTACGCCTGGTCCCTCTTCTTTTACGGCTTCGGTGTCGGAGGCGAATACCCCATTACCGCTACGTCCTCCATGGAGAACTCGGTCAGCGCTGGGCGCATGTCCACGCGCGACGACCGCCTTCACCGCGGCCGCAAGGTCACCATGGCTTTTCTGATGCAAGGTTGGGGTCAGCTCGTAAACCAGGTCGTCCTTATCGTCCTTCTCGTCATATTCAACCGCGGCTACGGCAACGGCCCGTACTCCGTCTCCGCCGCCCAGTACACTTTCCGCCTCTCCTTCGCCCTTCCCGCCATCGGCACCCTGTGGCTCGTCTACTACCGTATCTGGAAGATGCCGCGCGCGAATCAGCAGCTCGCCCTGGCCAAGAAGAAGCAAGGCGTCACCGGCTACGACGTCAACGCTCTCAAGTACTGCTGTCAGCACTTTGGCGGTCGCCTCTTGGCCACCGCTGGCACTTGGTTCTGCAACGACGTCTTTTTCTACGGCAACAAGCTCTTTCAGGGCCAGTTCATCTCAATCATCTCCAGCAACCCGGACTCCCTCCTGGTCAAGTGGACCTGGGGCTTGATCAACGTCGTCGTTTCCCTCTGCGGCTACTACCTCGCCTCCCTCTTTATCGACAACAAGCTCTACGGCCGCAAGATGATGCAGCAGGTCGGGTTTCTCATGTGCTTCGTCATGTTCGTCATCCCCGCCTTCAACTACGACTACTACGTCAGCCCGGCCGGCGTCCACGCTTTCCAGGCCATGTACTTCCTCAGCTCCTTCTTCAATCAGTTCGGCCCCAACTCGGTCACCTTCCTCGTCGCTGGCGAGGTGTTCCCCACACCCATCCGCGCCACGGCCCACGGGTTCTCCGCCTGCATCGGAAAGGCCGGAGCACTCCTCGCTTCCGTCCTGTACAACTACATCGACACCCGAACCAAGTTCTTAGTCGTCCCGTGGTTCGGCCTTGCCGGCATGCTCCTCACCTGGCTCTTCCTGCCCGACACCACGGGTCTGGACCTTAAGGAGCAGGAGCGCCGCTGGACCTACATTCGCAACGGCAAGGAGTCGGAATACCATGGCGTCGCCGTGCACCCCACCCATCTCAGTGTCTGGGAGCGCCTCCGTGGCGTCGGCAAGCACTACGATGCCGAGAAGGACCACAAGGCGCAGATCGAGGACATGCGCAAGGAATGGGAAGAGAGGCAGGCGGCGCAGGGCGAGAAGGAGCCCGAGGTCTGGGAGGATCCGGACATGTTCTCCGAGGCCATGCATGGCTACTTCAAGGAGCAACACAAGAACAAGAGCTCCGGGGGTGTCATGGCGGCCGAGGCCTCATCGTCGTCGTCGGCGAGGGAAAAGGAGGCTGGCGACGAGATCCAGCCCAACCCTCTCGTCGGGGAAATGAGGGATCTGGATGAGAAGCGGGGTTGAGGGGATTGGTTTGCACAAACACAAGTATTGCATCATAATCAAGGAGTTACTAAAAAGAACAGGGTTTGGAGTTATCATCGACACGAGGCGGCTTCTTGCATTGGGCCAGGTTGGGTTGAGGAAAGTATAGTAAGAGCATGGCGTGCACAAAACGCCTCAATATTTATGACCTATTATGACCATAATTCACTGCTCCTCGTTGTTCTATTGCTTGCCTCTCTTGTGAACATGCGCCACATACCAGAAGGGCCTGCTAACATCTGTGGTTAGGGACTTCCTTGGAGTGTCCTATTCGCCGACTGGACCCCTGGCATTGCTGGAAGACTCGCCGCGGCGTATGGGGACTACGGACGTCGGCTGTCCCTTGAGATGGTGGGCTGAATTTCTCGTCGAACACGCGACGCATAGTTGCCGTTTCAAGCAAGACGATGGGGGTTCGTTGATGCGATATCGTTCTCAATACGGAGGATGGGAGGAAGAGACTGGCACATGGAGGTTTGTCCATGAAGCTTTAGTACGGTGTTGGCAAGGTCCTGTCGAGTCCCTCCCTTTTCCCGGCTCCCGTATTCACAAGTAAGTGCTCTTACAATATATGCTTTCGATGGCCACGCGATAGAATCTACATTGGCACCTCTTTCCGTAACACTGCCCTCTTCCGGCGTCTCCAGGCCTTCTCATCAATGTCCATCGCCACCCTCTTGGCAGGGCCGGGTGTCGTTCAGTGCTGCAGTGGACATGAGCAAAAAGCGGGAGGGCAACAACCCTGTATCGTACGTAGCATGACGGTTTCAAGTGGGGGAGGTTTAAAAGTTCGATGCCGATGTGAGACGACGACCCGTTGTCGACTCCCGCTCCCACGCAGCGGTGCATGCTCTTCGGCTGCGGCGACTTTCATGGGGTGCAAACCTTTGTATCAAGGGCGGCACGAGCCTTCGTGTTTCTGCAAGTTTTGGGAGATAGCGTGGCGGAGATGCCGTGGCGGGTACCCGCGTCTCAACCTGCCCGTCTTGCCTCGCCCCATGGCTTTTGGATTCCCGTGTCCATCAACTCGTCTGGGGGTAACAAACTGCCGCTCAAACCTGGGACCAACAAACACGTCCTTATTTTTGTACGCTATGCAACTCTGCGTGCGCGCGCACTCGGGAGATCCAGGTAAAAGGGTTCTTTGCCACGGCTGGAAAGAAATCCACGTACATCATCGTCCACGACTACAGCGCGTCCAGGCAAGTTGGTTCCTCCCATTGTCGTAGATGGTGACCTGAGTGAGGGCTGAACAAGTGGCCCACGCCATCCAAGGACATCGAGCACACCAAACAGCACGTATTTTGTACCCGCCGCTATCGGTCTGTCAACAGGCCGAGTTCCACCAAGACGAAGTGTGTCTGGGATCGCGCTCAGGAAGTCAAGGAGGCTGTCTTGTCGCACAAGAAAGCAGGAGAGTCCAAAGTGCCTCAACCGGGCGCATGCTTCCACAGAGAAGATGGAGTGCAAAGGAACAGAGTGATTCGCGGGTCTCTAAATAGACGGTGTTAGCATTCTCATCAGTCTCCAGGAGAAGATAAGGCTTCAAGCCAGTGGTCAGAGCCTGCTCAAGGCAGCTATTCCGGAAAGCAGGGTAATTTTCTGCAAATGGCATGCCCTCCATAAGGCTGCGCTTAGCATGGAAAATCCAGGCTTGTCGAGGTCTTTTGCTTCACACGGCTCCTGCATCGTGAGTATCACGCAAGCCCTGACTTGATCTGGCTGCTGTCAACAACCGATTCTGGGATCGTTATGTGCTCCTCTGCGAAGACGCAACTGACGACGCGAAAATAATGCCACTCATCATCTTCAAAGGCTTTGTCAGTTCATTCCTAACACAGAAGCCTCTCTCTCCAACTTACAGTATTTGGCTGGCTGCAGGGCATTGGGTAATTAGTTACAACTATAGGGAAATACCTGGATTATAGGTGTAGGGTGCCAAGAATAGAAAACGTTACTGTACGCCGCAAGCGATGATAATGCCCTCGAGAGGTTAGGGAATTTACTCATGTTTACATCACAGCCTGTGTAGATACAATAATACCAACGGTAGTAGTAAGAGTATTTTGTTACCATTGTCGGCAAGCTTCAACACGATTCAAGCTCGAAATTAGCCTCCTGGACTGAACAAGATCCACCCAATCTTTTCCACCCAAGCCTATCGCTTGACGTGATGATGCTCATATACGTCCACCGCATGTAGTGTCCGCGGGGGTGCACTCGTATATGGTCCTCACCGAACCCTGAAGTGTCACGACAGACTACGGGTCAACTGTGCTTACCAAATCATACTAAGCATGCCGAACGCCCTTGAAGGGTTTGAGACGCTGTCAACAACCCAATGAAGGGGCCGGACCAACCAACACACGGCGGCCAAGGTACTGCGATGATCGGGTTCGAAGGAAAGGGTGGCAGATGAATCGGGGTTTCTCATGGCAGTCGTGGTGCATCGCATGATGGTTGGTTCTTAGTGGGCGCCGCGTTGCAGAAAGTGGGGGGAGGGGTCGCTGATTAGATGTTCATAGCTCCCGAAAGCCTTTAACGTCCTCCCATCTTACATCTTACTCACCCGCTCACGCACTCCAACCCATCCCCAAGACCGACAAGTCCGCAGCTTCAACGTCTCGTCCCATTCGCTACCGGCACTCTGCTACTTCCAAGGCCATTTAAGACACACACACACACACACACGTACACACATATAAAACCCAGCCATGTTCACAGGCATCGTTGAAGAAATCGGAGGTCCGGAACCCCTCACTCACACACTCTCTCACACCCCCTTGACTCACCCGTCATCGACACCCAGCTAACACCACCCCCCAGTCGTCTCCGAGCTCAACCCCAACGACGAGACGGGCGGCACATCGCTCACAATCACCCTCCCCGGATCCTCCACCCTCCTCTCGGATTGCCACCTTGGCGACTCCATCGCCATAAACGGCGTCTGCCTCACCGTTACCCAGTTCGAGACCTCCCCGCCGTCCTTCAAAGTCGGCGTCGCCCCGGAGACCCTCCGCATCACGAACCTCGGCTCCTTGGCCAAAGACTCCCGCGTCAACCTCGAGCGTGCCGTCCGTGCCGACACCCGCATGGGCGGCCACTTCGTCCAGGGCCACGTCGACACCACCGCCGCCATTCTCGCCGTCACGCCCGACGGCAACGCCCTCACCTTCCGTTTCGCGCCTCGCGACAAGGCCGTGCTGCGCTACGTCGTCTACAAGGGCTACGTCGCCCTTGACGGCACCAGCCTCACCGTGACAAAGGTCGACGACGACGAGGGCTGGTGGGAGGTCATGCTCATCAGCTACACCCAGGAGAAAGTCGTCGTCGCGGGGAAGAAGCCAGGTGACTCTGTCAACGTCGAGGTCGACATGATGGCCAAGTACGCCGAGAAGAGCCTGGCCGGTTACCTCGGCGGCGCGGGCAGTGCTCCGTTGGAGAGAATGGTAGAGCGTATCGTCGCCGAGGGGCTGGGCGGAAAGTCCTAGGAGCATTGGTTTATTTGGGGAGAGGGTTTTTGTTTTTTCTGGAAATTTATTGTCCCCCCTTGCCCCTCGGGGTTATGTCCGAGGTTTTCTATACAGTAGGTACAGTCGCCACACATACACACATCAGCATGCCTTTTTAAGACAATGCGCTCCGCATCATCCAGATGATGCTCAAGCATCACCCCAGACCTCAGCCAGCCGCTGACTGACAGCCTTGGCGATCTTTTTGCGGCCAACGAGATTGGGCAGGCCGTCAATGACCATCTCTCGCTTTCTCTTGAGGCCTTGCTCGCCCGAGCCGCACGCCTGGAACGCTTTGACGAAATCGTGTGGTGTCTTCCACCGCTTCTGTATTTCCAGTGCCTTCTCCCCTGTGATGCCCCTCGTCGTCATGAGCATTTTTAGATAAATATCTCGTAGAGTCATCATGTCCGACTTGGACGCCAGTGATGCGAACGCCGGGTACGTGATATAATAACCGGTCAAGGGTTCCTTCCCCCGCAGGTGCTCCAGCAGCGGCAGATAGTTCTGCGCCGTCAAGACTGATGTCGGAATCACCAGGAGAGGCTTGCCTTCATACATCTTCTTGAGCATGAAGGTCATGCGTGCGAGATACCGAATCGTGTCGTCCATCTTCTGTGTCTTCTTCAGGAAGTAGCCGTTAACTACTTGAGTGGAGGCGGTGGCTGACTGGATCATCTCCTCAATCTTGGAGTAGTAACCCGAGTCCATGGCAATCTCTTCGACGATGTACACCACATTTTTGACCCCGGATTTCCGGAGTCGAAACTTTTGCTCGTGGAAGCGGCCATCCTTGATGCTACTGACCAAATCGTCGAGTCGCTTGCGCTCGACAATCCAGTCCAGGACAACCTCGTCGCCCTCTGCACCGTGCCGAGCGAGGGCGGCAGAATCGTGGCATTTGGCAACCCACTGTGCGTCGCCTATCTCCAACGTTCGCATGAGGGGTTTGACCCCCTTTTTGGTGAGCTCGTCTCGCATATAATCGCGGTCTTTCACGGCTCGGATTTCGCGGATGTCCAATGCGAGATGCACCGTAAATGACCCCGGCGCAAGCCGGATCGGGGTAAATGTCGGCAATGAAGCGTCATCCGAGACCACTGGGCCATTTGCGACGACACCTTCGTATACTGACTTGGGCTTTGGTTGTTCCACGGGCTCGACCGATAGAGAGGCGTCCCTGCCTGAAGCTGTTGTGACCGGATCCGGTCCTATTGCAGGCCCAGGGCGGGCGCTGAGGCCTGCACTGGGACCTGCCACGACGTCATCGACCCTATCACTTGGCTGTGTCGTCTTTTTGATGCGTCTGGTAACCTCCCATCCTTCATCAGTGAGCGAATAACGCCTTTGCGGGCGACCCTTCTCGCAGACGAGATCCTTCTCTATGAGTGTCTTCATCGAGTTCCAGGCCGTGTAGAACTTGGTAGTGTCACTAGGCACACTGAATGACGAGTCGCAGTGTACCTGGGCTAGCTCGATGAGATTGGCCTTTGTCATGCCCAGTTGCGCGTCCTCGTCCAAGGTCGAGAGAGACAGCAGGATGGCGTAAGGACCAGATCGATATGTCGGGACGTAGGGCTTCGCTTTTCTCGCCTTCTTGGGAGGCGGCGGTTCGTCATCATCAGCAGTCCCGCCGAGGGATGCACGGCTTTCCTTTGACAAGCGTGGGTTCTTAGGCATAGACAGGCCATTGGCTTCGCAATGTTCCTTCAGCTTGTCTGTAAGGCGAGAGGATAGTTTGTCCCCGAACCCCTTCAGCTGGGTGAGCTGGCGCGGGTGTTTGAAGGTGATGGGGCATGCCTTGAGAGACTCGTAGGCGTTTCGGTAAGTCGAGGTGCTTTTCATGTTCCGTTCCTTTGCCGTGTCGAGCCACTCCTTGACCCAGTCGAGAAGCAAGGGGTTTGCGTACTGGGCATGTTCGCTGGCCATTGTGCTGACGTGATGCTGGGCTTCTTGGTGTACCGAATACGGCCTGCCGACCAAGGCATTTTCGGCAAACGAGAAACGCAAAGGATGCGCGATTTGGCCCTTGTAACAGGGCTGAGGCCGAAACCAAGAATGAGAGAGAGATTCGAGAGGAGAGGGGCAAGGGTATCGAGACGCGCAGAACACGCATAGTGGCCTTGGCTTCGAGTCCGGTCACGAAACCACGTGATATTTTGCAGGAAGAGTACGGGCCATTAAGCGATCGGGGAGCGCGGATCAGCTCCTGTATGACAAGTGCTCTGGTGGCCCCCACTCCTTCCTCTTGCGGTGTGCTGCATCCATCTGACTTGCATGATTGCATCACGGCCAGTGTCAGCTGGCGGGGCCCGCCGTGCTGCTGCTGCTATTCTTGCACATGGTCAGTACATACAATGGCGGGGAGCTTGTACTGAGTGAGGTGAGTGGAGGAACAAGGTCTCAAAAAGAGGACACTGGAATGGCGGCCTCCACGTTTGTTCAGCAAGCAAACTGCCGCCCGCCATTTCCCTCTCCACTGATTTTCTCGTCAACATCCCCGGATCTCCTTCTCTCTTTCTCTCTCTCTCTCTTTCTATCCCATCCGTCAATCGCTCTGCTAGCCCGTACAACCTTGCCTTCTGAATTGTTCTCTTGTCCTGCTACGTAACAATAGCTGCACCCCGGCCAGTCTTTTCCAATAACGCCCGTCATGTCAGACGAGAAGATCATCGCCGCTTCCAAGAAGCACCCCATCGTGCCGAACCACACCTTCAACTATGGCACTGCGGGGTTCCGGATGAAAGCCGATCTCCTTGACGGTGTCACTTTCCGTGTCGGCCTGCTATCCGGTCTGCGTAGCCGCAAGCTCGGTGGCCAGACCATTGGTGTTATGATCACGGCCAGCCACAACCCCGCCGTCGACAATGGCGTTAAGATTGTTGACCCAATGGGTGACATGCTCGAGCAGGAGTGGGAGTCGTACGCTACCAAGCTCGTCAACAGCTCTTCGGACCAGGAGCTCATCGATAACTACAAGGCCTTGGCTTCCCAGCTCCGCATCGACCTCTCGGCCCCTGCCCGCGCCATTTATGGTCGGGATACCCGTCCCTCAGGCCACAAGCTTGCTACTGCTCTCGCCGACTCCTTCGATGCCACAGGCGTCGAATACGTCGACTACAAGATCCTTACCACTCCCCAGCTGCACTACCTCACCCGATGCATCAATACCGAGGGCACCCCCCAGTCGTATGGCAAGGTCAGCGAAACTGGCTACTACGAGAAGTTCGCCGATGCGTTTGTCAAGGCCCTCAAGGGCCGTAAAATCGACGGCCAATTGACCGTTGACTGCTCTAACGGTGTCGGTGGCCCCAAACTGACCGAGTTCCTGAAGCATGTCCCCAAGGACGTGACTGGCTTCGACGTCAAGGTTGTCAACGACGACGTCCTCCGCCCCGAGGTTCTCAACCTCGATGTGAGTCTTACCATGCCCAGACCATTCAAGACACTTGAACTGACAGTGGACAGTGCGGAGCAGACTTCGTCAAGACCAAGCAGCGGGCCCCTGCCTCTCCCAAACCCATCCCCGGTGCCCGCTACTGCTCCTTCGACGGCGATGCCGACCGCCTGATCTACTACTATACCGACCCGGATACTGGCTTCTTCATGCTGGACGGCGACCGGATATCCACTTTGGCTGCTTCCTTCATCGGTGACCTCGTCCGTTCGGCTGGCCTCGAGAATGACCTCCGCATCGGTGTTGTTCAGACTGCCTATGCCAACGGTGCCAGCACCAACTATATTGAGAAGCATCTTGGGCTGCCTGTTGTTTGCACGCCCACTGGCGTCAAGCACCTGCACCATGCCGCCCTCAAGTTTGACATCGGTCCCTACTTCGAGGCCAACGGCCACGGCACCGTTTTGTTCAGCCAGGACGCTATGCGTGCCTTCCGTCAGACGAAGCCTCAGTCACCCGCCCAGAGGGACGCCCTCGAGACCCTGGCTGCTGTCGGCAATCTCGTCAACCAGACGGTCGGCGATGCCCTATCTGACATGCTGATGGTCGAGGTGATCCTCGCCCACAAGGGCTGGACGCTCAAGGACTGGGCCTCGACTTATTCGGATCTTCCCAACCGCCTCGTCCGCGTCGAGGTCGGCAACAAGGATGCTTTTCAGACCACCGACGCCGAGCGCCGCCTGAGCCATCCCGCGGGTGCCCAGGACGAGATTGACCAGTGTGTTAGAAAGTACACCAGCGCTCGTTCTTTTGCTCGCGCTAGTGGTACCGAGAACGCCTGCCGCGTGTATGCCGAGGCGGCTACCCGCTCCGAGGCCGATGAGCTGGCGAACAAGGTTGCCGGCATCGTGAAGCAGTACGGTGGGCTATAAATGATGTTGCTACAAAGTTGGCGATGGACGATGGACGAGTGACGGGTGGCTTGCCTCACCAGCAGTCACCACACAAAAAT
>PJEX01000255.1:49336-70073 GCA_005350895.1 Colletotrichum tanaceti
CCCCCCCCCCCCCCCCCCCCCAAAAAAAAAAGGAAGGGAGGTATGAATGTACGAAGGCCAACTACCGAATGCATGGCATCATGTAAGTAAGTGGGTGTCTGGGGATTCCCCGTTTTAACATTGACACTCCCCTTTCCAACCTACGGCACCGAAGTGATTATCCCGCCGGCCCGTCCAGGTCGACAGGTCAAATCGTTAGGCACCTTCGTCCGTGACGCTTGTTTCAGAACGGTTGATGTAGCCACGTAGCCATCGCGGCTCTCGAGAAGCTTGGCATGCAATCATTCATGTTTACATGGCGAATCCAACTAGGCTCCTTTTCCCCACTCTGGGTCGGTCGGTCGGTGCACATTGGATTCAAAGTCATAAGTGTCAGGGGGTGGTTCAAGTCGTCAATTCTTCTCTCTCCATCATACACGTTTCTCTTTGCACCCCCCCGTTTGACGTCTGCCCAACCGACATTTTTCCAACTTGTCCTAGTCCGTCTGTTTTGTGTCCTTCCACTGCCTTCCCTCTTTTCGTGCAGACGGTTCTCTGCAACGCCTTCTTCTTTTCTGTACGACCTTGTCCCCTGCGACTCGTCCCAGAGACATACTATAACAGAAAGTCCCAGAAACAGAAGCAAGGAGAAGTAAACAATAGGTATACTAACACATTACACAAACACCCTCAGTGCTTGCCCGTCCGCTAAATATATGTGAAAAGGTATATAAGCCCTGCACGATGGCAGAAACAAAACATCATGTGCTGTAGGTGGTTCGTCGGCCGTTAAAGATGCTGACAATAGCGCCAAAAAGCCGATCTGTGGGGGTTATCGGCACGCTGCCTCGTCCCAAAGATGGCGGTAATGCCCAGATACAGAAAGAAAAAAAATTGAAACGGGAAAAAGTAGAGAAAAAAAGAGACTGCATGCGCTTTTCGCTTTTCCTAATGCGTGGTTTGCTTTTGTTCAATGAGCCGACATCGTCACCAGAAAGGCTGACGTGGATGACGGGTTCCAACGGTGTCATGACCAGCGAAGCGTGGAATTTGTCGTTGTCGAGGGAGAGACCTGGCTCTGTTGCTCATTCCGAAACGAGGCACGCCGCATGCTAAAGACGGATACACGCGGGCGTGTTATGTCGTGGCACAGGCCCCTATTCGAGCAGGGGGCGGTCCTATTAAATCACTGAACGGTGCCGTTGAGTGACTTGAAGCGATCCTCGAACGACTTCATTTTCTCCCTCTCCAGCTCTTGCTGAATACGTCTGGTTTCGCGCCTTGCGGCCTCGCGCTCTTCCTGTAAGTTCAAGACCTCGATTTGCGCTGTACTCATGCGGGCAATTACGTCTTGCATCTCCGAGTCGGCGTTCGTGAGCGCCGTCTCCAGCTCGACGACCTTGACGCGCAACTTGTCAATCTGTGTGTCATCTTCGACGGACTGCTTCGGTAGAAGGCGCGGCGATCGAGAGAACATGGGCGAGGGAACAGGGCTTAGGCCGGGCTTGCGCGTAGAATGGAAGCCATTGCCGACGGGTGATGGGCTCATCCTGCGGAGCTGAGCACTCTGAGCGTCCTGCATCTCCCTCAGCTGATCCTCATGCCGCGCGACACGCTCCTCGGAAGCCATCTGGGTGGATTGAAGCTGCTCTTCCAGGTTCTTGAGACGACTCTGCAGGCGAGTGATGCGGTCGGCGTTTGCTTTGCGGTCGGCGTCCCCGCGAGCGATGGCGTCTGCTAGACGCTGACGAAGTTCCGAGTTCACGGAAAGCTGCTTCTGAACCTGCGAGGCAAGGTCCTCGACGTGCTGCGCAGAAATGCGAAGCTCGTCGGCGAGAGCATGCTCGCTTTCGAGGTGCGAGATCTCACGGCTGGCAAGGCTTTCCACCTGATCCTTATAAGCCGAAGTCTCCTCCTTCGCCGCGTCGCGCTCATAAACAACAAAGTTGAGAGATCGCTCCAGGCGCTCGAGGGCCAGTTGAGCGGCTTCGTCCCCAGCAATCACATGACCGTGGACTTCCAACTCCTTGATCCTGAGGATGGAGTCCTTGTAGGCAAGTTGGAGGTCCTTGAAAGCAGCCTCGAGGGACTTTGAAGTGACGGGCACTGCCGAGACTGGCTCGTACACACTTGATCGAGCCATCGAGGGCGGGATGAGGATATCCTTCTCTTTTAGTAGATCACGAAGGGCAGCCACCTCCCCTTCGGCACGGTCAAGATCCATCTTCAGACCGGCGAGACCCTTCTCCACCTGCCATTTCTGTTCGGCCGCCTCTTCAGCGCGACGACGGAGAACATTGATCTCTGCGCGCAAGCTGGAGATTTCTTTTTCGAAGCCAGCCTTGTGCGGAGACGTGGCCATTAATCGGTCACGCTCAACCTCCAGAGTCCTAATCTTCTTCTCATTCTCACGGTTTTGAAATTCCTGTCTCTCGAGCAAGTTCTTCAACGCGTTGTGCAAGGCGTCTCTCTGTGCCTCAACATCCTTCAGGCGCTCCGAGAGTTGTTCGCGAGACTCGGTGACACCAGACTTAACAGTGTTGGAGCGAGTCAACCCAAGGCCTGACGGAGCCTTTTGCAAGACAAAGGGCGCAGCGGTAACGGAGCTGGATCGGGCGATGCGAGTGGTAGAGCTCCGAGCGCGGGTCTCTGGCCGTAGCGGTTGTTGTCCCGAAGCCTTGAGAACCTTGTTCTCTTGCCTGAGGACTTCCAATTCTTGTTGCATCTTGGAAGACTCGTAGGTAAGGTTGACATACTCAGAAGCCTCTGCCTCGAGGCCGTCAAGCTTCGCTTTCAGCTGCGGCACGATTTCATCACGCAGGTTGTCGCGCTCGTTGGTGGTGCTTTGAAGCTCGACCTTGAGGACAGAGAGCAGGTCCTCAAAATTAGATTTGACCTGAACCTCCGCGCCCAGCCTACGTCTCAGGTCTTCGCAAGTGCGTTCCAGGTCCCTGAGGCGGTTGTTGGTGTCGTCACTATTGGTTTGTGCCATGTCGAATTGTGAAGCTTTCTCGGCCAACTCCTTGATTTGCTGATCAAGCTCACCTCTCCGTAAGCGTTCGTCTTGCAGCTTGTTGGTCAACTCCAGGCGCATGGAAGCCTTCTCCTGCTCGGCGCGTCGTTGGATCTTCTCTATCTCTTCCTTGTTCTGGTCGTACTCGCTGAACTTGGCGGAGCTGTAGCCCGAGTCGGAGAAGTAGTCACTAGTCCTCCTGCCGGGCGCTTGAGGATTGTTGATCTCGGACTGCAGTCTGTCGACCAAGTCCTCCAGGTCCATCTCACGGCGAATGGACGAGGCCAGCTCGGTGCTGATGGCCTTGAGTTCGTCCTCCATCTCTTCGATTTGAAGTGATGGGGCTAGGGAGGAAGGCGGAGGGGTGTGCAGGTTCGATTCGCAGTATCCAAGTGCGTTAGTGGGTGTGGCATTCCCCTTTCGTGGTTCCGGCTGCAGTGACGGTACTCCGGTTGTGAGAGGAGTGTCATCTGTCAGCGTGGTACGTCGTGGTGATCCTAGGGGTGAAGAAAGAGAGGAGAACTCGGTCGTCGAAGGCGAGGGCGAAGATCCCCAGCCAAAGAAGTTGGCTAGCTTGGAAGACCCAGGTGACTTGGGCAAGGGTTTATCGAGGGAGGGCGTCTGGGTTGAAGTATTAGGCGTGAGGGACTGGCGGACTTCCAATATTGTGGTGACGGTTTGTGAAGAATCGTCTCGATCGTTTTGGATATCCAGATGAGGAGGCGTAGGTTTGGAGGTGTATATGGACATGATAGAGTTCTCATTAGTGTTGTGACTGTACGTCGAGTCGGAGTCGTCGTCGTCCGTGTCCTCCTCCAGGATGGGCTCGGGTGTCGGTTTCGGTAACCTAGGGGAGAAGGTTGGGGTGACGTCGGCAGTCAGGTAGGCAGATTCCGGCAGGCCGTCCGAAGGCTTTGTTTGAGGGAACGCAAGGTTGGTGCTTGTTTTGTTTCGTGAAGGAGAGTAGGCCGCGTCGTCTACGGCGTCTGTGGGCGGGGTTCTGCTTGCGAGAGAACAAAGTCAAATTAGCAATGCCATTGCTCGAGCTGCTTCCTGCCAGGCGAGGACCTGGCAGATGTCGGGCGATGTTGGAGGAAAGGGAGGTGTTCAGGCTCACTGTATGTCAAAGTTCTGATGGGCAGCTGGGGGCGCGAACAGAGGGCGGACGTTGTCAGGGTACTCATAGAGGGTTGGGCTGTCGACAGAGTAAGATCTCGCGAAACGTGTATCGGGCGCGGAAAGGTCGGAAGGCGACAAAACCGAGGGGGTTGTCGAGCCGGAACCGTAGCTAGTGGCAAGTTGAGAGGCCGTAGAGGAGAGAGGCTTCCGCTTGATCGCCTTGGCGGTGTTGAAGGTGGGCGTTACCACGGGCAAGGTCTGTGATCTGGTACGTCCAGGCGAGGGTGAAGGGGAGGTTGCAAGGCGGTGGGAATGGCGGTTGGGAGAACGACCCCGAAGCACATCAGATGAAGCGCTGAGAGTGTCAGAGTCGGTAGGGATCTCGGTGGCTCGTGGTGGGCGTTCGAGATGAAGATTGAGATGAGGTGGACGAGGGTCGCGGGCGGCCATGATTACAGACGAGATCTGAGCGGCGGTGGCTGTCTCTAATCATAGGGATCTGAGTCCGGGATGTCTCACCAGGCGATAGCAGAGCCAGAGCGTGAGGATCGAGACTTGGTTCCGTCGTCCATTAGGTAGATGGGATAATGAAGGGCAAAAAAGAGGAAATGGGCCCGTGTTTGGGGCTTTAGAGAGCGAATGATTAACGAGGTCGCAGGCTGGGATTGCAGACGGCGACTGGCCAAAAAGGGGCCATGTTCGCGTAGGGACCCTAGAGAAGGAGTGGAGCAATGGTTGCATCGTAGCGCTTCCGCCCTCGCGCCATTTCCCGTTTGGGCGCTTGGTGAGCAGCATTTAGGCCACTCACGTTGAAGCTGTGCCTGACAGTGTGCCGGGGGCCGAACCCCCCATCTTCGCTGTGAATCTGTGATGGATGGATTGAGAACTGAGGAGGGGGAGAAGGTCTACCGTCTGATGCTAGAAGCAGTCAAGCGGTTTGGGGAGGAAGGAAGAGTAACCGGGCGGATTGAATTGTGTCAGTTCCATCGTCTTCTATTAAAAAAAAAAGGTTGTGTCCGTCGTCTGTCAGAAAAGTGTACGCATGTACGTACATAGCTAGGAGGATGTTCCATGCAGGGAGGGGGGGGGAAGGGGGGGGGCGCTGCTAAACGGGGAAATGTGCGCTAATAAAGCTTTCTGGGTGTCGATTAGCCAGTGGCTCAGAATCAGCCAGTGGAGCGGGAGTCCTTGGTACCAGTTCGTAGGTCGCAGCGGCAGCATCCAAACGACAAAGAAACCAGCTGGCCACAGGCAATGGCCGGTGGCTACCTAGGTAGGTGCCAGGTGTCCGTCTACACTAGGTACCTAGGTAGGTACCTAAGTGCCTCTTGTGCGGTGTGTGCCCCTGGCGGGCCGCAGGGGTGAGACAACCGTTTTTCGACCAGGCGCAATCTTAGCCTCCTATAACAGTCCCGCCCAATCAGGTGGGAAGATACGTACCGGTGTCAGTCTTCACTCCCGCACTACCTAGCGACCTAGGTACCTTACCTACCTAATTAGGTAGTCACCACGCGAGGGTTCCCGCCAAGGCTCTCTGCGTAGGTACGTACTTTCAACTTCCCCCCATCTGTATCCGTGCCAATGTCACTCAAGCTGTCAGTTCATGGACGGGCGGCCCAACACCCACGGCGCGCTTACTTTTGTTCACGACTTGCCGGCAGCATCCCCCTCACCGTCGCATGCCCTTGCATACCTAGTACCCCATACATATATAGCATACCTATGCATACCTATGACTGTGCACAGAAAGTCTTCCAACCTGCCTGCTTTATGCTGATATTTTCTCACGGACTCTTGCAATCAATTACCCTCATCTTACCATCATTATGCCTTTCTATCTACAGGTTCTCCCCCGTCTTGTCTTTCCATATTCATGACAGAGCGGTCCCTCGTCAATGCTTTCCAGTTTCGCCACTAGAAATCCGTCTCACTGTACCTGCGGATACGGCTCACCCGAGCCGGCCACATACGATGTACAACCAAACCTTCAGATACCAAACGGCGCTCTTCCATCGTCGCCGCTCTCTTTATACTCCCTTGCTGGCCGATACATGTCACAGCGATACGATAGCCAAAAAAGCGACAGCGTCGCCGACGAACGGGTTTAGGGTTCTCCACTCAAACGCTGACAGGAGATTCCAAACTTAGAACCTGGCCACCTACACCTCTATGCTTTTTTTTGGCTTTGTTTATTTTTGCCCACGTTTCGTGCGTGTGGTCGAAACGTTGCAATCATGATACCTCCTCCAGCACAACTTCGGCGAGGTCACAAGTAGATGCCGTTACGAACAAGAACATCTTCTGGGGATCCGAATCGCACGCCGTGTTACCCTACCTCGAAGGTTTAACCCTTTTTGGCCATTCCCACTGCCTCCAATGCCTGCCTCTCCGGCACAAACGATTGCACTGATACTATCCTGCCCTTGACACCCACTTCATGTTCTAGGCCACGAGTTTGGATGCCCCGAACTTGGGTTCCCGTATGAAAGAAAAAATAAGCGTTCTCGGAGGCTCGGGTCGCTTCAAATCAACCAATCTTGGCAGCCAGGCAGCTTATGGTTCTTGCTTCGTCCGAACTTCCACTGTTCCAGACTCGGCTCCCGAACACCTCAACATAGCTTGCCTCCAGACATCCATAAGGCCAAACAACCGGTTTACGAAAGCAAGGTGTTCGTTGCCAACGCTTGCCAACCTATCAAGTAGCCTCGCATCCACCTCTCGAAAATCAAGCACCAAGGCGAAGCGAGGCAATGCGCCAGCTCCTGAGCCGCCGTGCCGTTGCTCAACGTAGCCGCCGGGTTTCTTAGCCTCGGCGGCAATTGGTAAAGGCGTTTCTCACTGTTCCACATCCAAAATGCAACTACAATTTAACTCTGGGCGCTGGCGCCAGAAACTTTGGCGGTTAGCTAGTATACAATACCTTAATACTGCAATCTTTCAAAGTTTGAAGCCCATTGGCATTTGGAGGGTTTCGCGCCCACATGCTTTCCATCCCCTGAGCGGCTACCATTTCTCATCCTCATCGGTTGGGTATTCAGAAACAGCTTTCTCAAAAATGGCCTAGCGCCCGGACACGCATCTTGGGACGACGTTGTGTGTGGATCTGAACTGAGTGTAATTGAATCAAGCGCTGCGAAGATCCGATGCTTTCTCCCACGACAACAAACGGGGTGTGTCGTTGCGATTCCTTTTCGACAGGATTCCCAGTGCGGCCATACGCGGTCGTCATCGTAACGAGATATGCATGGCCGAGAGTCGAAAGTAAGAGTGGCTTGGCTGTGATTACATGGGAAGCTTTGGCGGGACGGAAGTGTCTAGCACACTGCTGACCGGCTACCCTATTTCCGTCCGCCATAAATACTACAGATGTTGCTGATGCTGTTTCGACTGGTCTCGTTGCCTTATCGATGACCTACATGCCGGGAAAGTATAACATTACGGGTGCAAGTAGGTGACAAAGAGCGACGAAGAATGCACGCTGCCGGGCACATTTCTCCGTTTATCGGCAGAACAGCGCTACCTCATCTGCCCCTCCGCACAGACGGCGACCAACAACTCGATGGGGAGATCGTGCTCCTATCGGCGAGGGTGTTGCTACCATATTCATACAGGATGGTCAAGGATGCTTTGCTTCCTCTCAGAATCGCCGAGCCACTTTCCGCTTCCGTCAATCAAAGCAAAGATCAACGAGCCGATACAGGGTACTAATATCCCCGGACCCCCGCTGCAACTCACCTTTTTGCGGTGACGGGGCCCGGATGCGCTCGGGTTCTCAACGGCCCCCAGATCAACCTCGAAATGGCGACGATTGAAGGTTAACGACCATTTCCATTTTCCACCGCGCTCTCGGTCGCTTTGTAGGTAAGGTTCAACTTAGTATTACGCGTACTGTATTCTGGAAGATACGGAGACTAGCTTGGGCCCAAAGTGCGTCATCTAATTAGATGAAATCCATGGCATGCCTGTGTCATCAACCAATATTAAAGTGGGTGAGCGGCACCGCCTCACTGAGACCCTCCAAGCCGGAAATGGACTCAAATTGAGACACAAAGTCCCGACCTAATAGCGCATAGCAATACTCCGTACGCGACGTGGGAAAAAAGGGGGGCCTAGACCAGCAGTCGAAAAGGAAGCAGAAGAAGAAGCAGCCTTGCAGTGCGCTGATCGTCTGTCTCGTGTGTCCGAACGATACGGTCTGGCCCGAGGCTTGCTGGATCAAACTCGGCCCGATATGGTACTCACGGGGTTCCGACTGCCCGTTGCCCTCCGGGATGTGGGTCGCAGGTTCCAAGGGTGATGGCCCGGGACGGTATCACGGAAAACTCACGATGGCGGTCGCCGCGGTCTGACCATAAAATCTGCGACCTCCTGGAAGGCCAAGAATTGTTTTGCTTGATTATGGAAGTCTCGGTGTGTTAGACTTTGTGCGACAGCGCCGCACGAAGTCCACGAGTCGACGTGCCCGAAAGACGACTACGAGACGGACATCTCAAATCAGCACAGTCAGCACAGTTTTGAGCCTGGTGAGTGTCTACTTTTATCAAGGCATCGCAGCGACTGCTGGCCACGTATGTAATTTTATTAAATTGAGAGCAGTTCATGTGCAGTTGGAGATGACTTCTCAAGAGCATTGGGTAAAACGTTGGACTGAGACCTTTGTCAACGGCTCTTGTATACATACATGCATACACATGACGTTGAGGTCCTGACTACCTAGTCGACAGTGGTTTTGCTCTGCCCTGATACAGGCGGGGGATGACAGACTGCTTTCATAAGGCTTGGCGGATTGAGAGCAACAGTTGTAGATATGTAGTTGGCATGAGCAGAGTAAGAACACCATAGATGTCCTGCAGAGTTGAGATCGAACGCAGCCCCCACACCTGCAAGTGTTGTTCTGTTCTAAACATAGTACCGCCACGGCAGCTCGGGAACTCATTTACCGGGGGGGGGGGGGGGGTCGCTGACGGTGATATTATTGCGAGCTTTCCTCCCTTCTAAGATAATTAGGGGCACCTCGAGTGGGCAAAATCGTTGAGCTAAGCTTAACACGAAAGTCCACGTGGTCTTTTAAGTCCCTCTAGACTCGCAAAATGTCGGTTCGCACCTCACCCTACCCCCCCCGCTGATCAGCCCTTACCCCCCCCACTGATCTGCATAAGTACCAAATACAAGACTAGGTAGTGCACGCATGATTCTATCATATTCGTATTATAACTTTATAAGGGTACTTATAAGCACTTACAGCATAAAGACTGCATAAGAGAGTCATAATTCTATTATATTTGTATTATGACTCTCTTATGCAGTCTGTAGGCTAGCTATAAGTACCCTTATAAAGTCATAATAATATTATGTTCTAATCATAACTCTCTTATGCAGTCTGTAGGCTAGCTGTAAGTACCCTTATAAAGTTATAATAATATTATATTCTAATTATAACTCTCTTATGCAGTCTATAGGCTAGCTGTAAGTACCCTTATAAAGTTATAATAATATTATATTCTAATTATAACTCTCTTATACAGTCTGTAGGCTAGCTGTAAGTGCCCTTATAAAGTTATAATAATATCATATTCTAATTATAACTCTCTTATGCAGTCTGTAGGCTAGCTGTAAGTGCTTTTATAAAGTTATAATAATATTATGTTCTAATTATAACTCTCTTATGTAGTCTGTAGGCTAGCTATAAGTGCCTTTATAAAGTTATAATTAGAATATAATATTATTGTAACTTTATAAGGGTACTTATAGCTAGCCTACAGACTGCATAAGAGAGTTATGATTAGAACATGATAGAATCATTAAAGTATGTGTGTGCTGTATTTTAGTGTATATATACTGTATTTTAGTGTGTGTGTGCTGTATTTTAGTGCTTGTACCTGCCTGTACCTGAAAAAGAAGGTTTACTCAGAAATGCCTCAACTTACCCCCCTAATTAGGTAAGGTGCTGTGGGGCCGCAGTGGGGGGGTAAGGGCTGATCAGCCGGGGGGGTAGGGTAAGGGGATGGCCGGCAAAATGTTACTCTTTCAATTCATCTCTCAATCTTACTTCTCAAAATGCATTCCACATGCCTACATTTTCTCTTCTGCTTACTGTTATCCTACACACAAGGAAAAGGTTTTCGGAACGATAGAGACATTTGTGCTGCTAAAAAAAGGGTTCAAGATAGTTGCTCTGTCTACACACCCTATTACAAAGTCAACAATCAGCCTTCTGAGGTTACAAGGTTAATACTCCCAGCTACTAATCACACCCAAATTATTATCACATCAGCTTGGAACGGCCGAGAAAAGCGACACTTTGATAGCAGCCTAAAGGCTGTATTTATCCGACCTGATTCAACTAGTAGCTAGCAAAAGGCACGCGAACAGGCCGATTAAATCTATCATCACGATAATTGTGCTTGAGGTTAGTAACGAAAAAACACTTCATACTCTTCACGACTACTTTTACGACTGGGACCCGGAAACGTTTCCAGTGATACTTACTGTTATCTCGTCTGATCCGTGATGGCTACTTCTTGTACAAACGCCGTTCTTTGAAGCCGTTGAGTAGACGTTTATTGAAACTGAGAAGACTGTACGATCTATTGAAATTGAATTGTATATGGGAACATCTGATTGGCCTCTTGAGAAGCGATTCTCACGGTCATCTATGTGGTTTTATCTAGAACAACTTGAATAATTACCAAGGGTAGATAACCAGCTCCAACTGGAAACACGATGGTGTCACGGTGTGCTCGGCCAGGGTAGGAGCGTGGCGAGGTCCATGCATTTGTGTTACTACCTTTCTCGGTGCCTGCAATTGGGGAGTGGGCGACGGTCCGCAATGGTGCCATTTCCGCCGCCATCAGTTTACGAACCGGCCAGTGGCGGCACGAGATTGGACCCAGCCCCCGAGATGTGGTGGCCGCCGAGACTGGTGTAGATGGATTTGGAATCCAGGTGGTTCGAGGCGCATTAGTCGGCAATCGCACTCAGCACACTGGAGACCCAACAAGAATGTTTTTTCCTTGGTTTTTAATTCTGCTGCCTACAACCCAGTGCTTGGTTCTCGGGGCTGGTTGCCAGGGCACCGGGGGGAGGGGGGAATACGAAACTGGCTGCGCGTGTACCTATTTGGAGTGGTGGTGGCCGGTGACCGTAAAAAACGAAACTCGGATAGCCTCAACCACGTCACATTCCCCCGTGTCCGGCTATGGAATGGGACGAATCGGTCTTGGTTGTCGACGATGGCGCTGGCGCACTGTTGTATATTCACTGACAGGTACCTATGGCAGAAACGTCACGTCAGCTTGCAGGATGTTGATGCAGTTGGCGATTGACTAATGAGGGGGGGGCGCCGCGACCCAAATGCTGTGGAGGTAATACTGTGGAGGTTAGATCATTCGCCCAACTCTAAGAACATGCTTTCATAAGGCTGAGTGAGTACCGTAGCTACTCGACACAACCGTATTACGCTAGGGGCCACACCAACGCGAAATAGCTTAGCTGCTGCTTTGAGCTAGGCCTATTATTGAAGGCGGTCACCTAGCTAGCCAGCCGTCAGCCAGCCCGCCAGCTTCTGCCCACTAGCTAGCCTACCCACAAGGTTAACCCCTCCTACCTATCCCTCTTAAAAAAACCTCTACTTTATAACTATTTATTGTTAAACTACTACTATTATTGCCTAATATACCTAACTGCTAGCTGCTTAGTGAAATTAACTAAAGTATACTAAAGAAGCAGTCTTATAGTAAGAAGCCTACTGTAATTACTTAGCAAAAATATACCTTAACCTAGCTAATTAAATAAGTTAAAAGGTTATACAGTTGGTAAAAATAGGTAGCTATAGTAATGTTTCTTAAATATAAGCAGTATCTAACTAAGCCTAGGCTTATTACCTATACTAACTGTTAATAGGCTAGTAATATACCTCTTAACCCTACTAACAGTCTCTACTACCTAACTTTTAGTGAGGCTACTACCTACTTTTAAGTCCCTTAATTAACTATTAAGGGCTAGTATTACTGCTAAGATACTATTGTTAGCCTAGTAACTAGGTATACTAAACCTAATTAGCTTAAGCTAGAAGCTAATCTCTATACCCTCTTTTAGCAGCAATAAGATAAGTTAGCTATTATTATAACTAGCTAGTTTAGATGTATAGCCTAGTCCCTTTTTCGCGATATTATTGCCTAGCCTGTTAGCTAGCCTGTTAGCTAGCCTATTAGCTAGCCTAGCTAGCCTACCTTCTAATTCTCTGTTAGCTAGTTTACCCTTTTCTACTGCTACTAGAATATCTTATACTACTAGCTTATAAAATAGGCTATTAAGCTACTAGCTGACTACCTCTATATTATTACTAACTTCCTCTACTTTAACTAATATATAAGCTAGCTATTACTAGCCTAGCAGCCTAGCAGCCTCTAATTTCTGCTTAACTGCATTCTTAACTTTAATAAAACCCTAATACCCTTTAAATAGCTTAATAGCTTAATATAGGCTAATAAGGGTAGCTATATAGTAGCTAGTAAGAGTAACTGCAGTAGCTAGAGTAATTAGTAAGCTATATTAATCCTATATATCTTTACTAATAGGGTCTAATAGCTACTACCTAAGCTTATTTTTTATAGTAAACTAACTAATTAAAATAGTTAAATTAAGGTAAAAGAAAACACCTTTTATAGTAAGGAGATAACTATAAAGTATAATAATTGTTACACTTAGGTGTAGGTAAATTAATATAATATTAAGATAATCTTTCTAAGTGTAACTAGTAGAGATATTTCTATAAAATAGTAGAGATTAGGCTTATCTCTTATTAGTTAATTCTCTAAGAAATAGCTAATCTAATCTCTATAGCTTTATAGTAAATACCTTAGTAAAAGGAAATACACTTCTCTATAGATTTACAGTTAAATAACTATCTATTATATAATAATTACTAGCGTAAAGATCTCTTTTTATCCTAAAAAGATAAATAAATTATAAGTAAAATACATATAGATAAATAAATAAAGTAATAAATATAAATAACTATCTATTCCTAGTGTTAATAGTCTTTACTACCTTCTGTTTTTCTTACTAAACTATAAATACATTTATTAATCTTTAGTATTTCTCTATAAAGTTTATATTCTTAGACGCTAATCTTAGCTGTTAGTAAAGATTATAGGAGGTCTTTTTATAGAGTAAATATAGAGAATAGTTAGAAGAGTTAACCTTAAGGGGGGTTAATAGGTTTATTATTAATCTCCTAAACCTTAGAGGTTTAGGTAGTTAGTATATAATTCTCTAGTATTTTTATCTTATTATTAGTAATATTTAGGTCTTTTCCTTTAGATTCTTTATTAAAAGCTAAGAGTTAAGTATTAGTAGCTATAAGAAAGGCCTCCTAACTATAGTAGTATATAAAGTAAATATAGGTAGAAAGGTTAATAGTAAGCTTATACTACTTAATTAACTTATAGGCTTTAGCTATAGTAGTCTACTTATATTTACTAGCTTTATAGAATTATTTACTATTATAATACTTAATATTTATATAAGTAATAGGTATATTAGTAAATTATATAATCTTAAAGAGGCTTTTAAGACTAAAACTATAGAGGAATTTATCTTTAGCTATAGTATTATCTATCTAAGTAAGGAATTTATTAGTAATTAGTAGGTAGAAGACAGTAAAATAGCTATTTATATAGATAGTAATAAAGTTATAGGAATTATAGAGAATTCTAGTAATCTTACTTAAGAGGTAATTAGTAGTATAGTTATAGAGAATTATTTAGTAATATATTAAGAGTTAGTAGATTATAGTAGTCTTAGTAAAAAGTTTTTTTACTATAGGTTCTTTAGTAGTATCTATAAGATTAATATAGGAAATCTTATACTTAAGGTAGTTAGTTACTATAATATTAGTAAGAGACTTATCCTCTTTATTACTATTTATTAGGGAGTTAACCTAGTCTTAAGTAGTAACTAGTTTCTTCTCTATAGAAGAGTTAGATAGATTAATAGTTTAGTAGAGAATATTTAAGGTATTAGGAGTATATTAAGTAAGGAGCTTAATACTATTAAGAGCCTCTTATTTAGTAAATTCTCTATTATTTAGTCTATTAAGGGTATAGTAAATACTATAAATTATATAGAGAGAGCTAGTAATATTACTAGTATTACTTATTAACTTACTTTTATAATTATCTAAGTTTTAAGTAGATAAGATAGATATTTTCTAGTTATTTTACTAGAGAGTATTAGTAGTTTTATCCTTCTTTTTACTAGGCTTTTACTAGCGCTACTACTTATTATACTTAGAAAGTATATATAGTAGCACCTAACTGCTAGCAGGTATAGGTCTACCTACCTATAGAGTATATAGTCTCCTATATTATAAACCTTCTCCTAGAAGGTTTAACTATAAAGAGACATACTTAATTATACCTATCTTTACACTTACTTTTACTTTTACCTTTTGCTTTTACTTTGCTTTACTTACATCCTACTTCCTTATACCTATCTTAGGTGTAAGTTAGCAGCCTACCTACTAGCCTTTAGCTAGCTTACTATAAAGCTACTCTCTACAGCCTATATTATCTATAATCCTATAATAGGCTTATAGGAGGACTATATTAAGTAGTAGTATAACTTAAAATAATTCTAACCTTACAAAAGTTATTTTTTACTGCTATATAGCAAAAGAATATAACTTTTAAAATTTCTTATATTAAGATACACTTTCTCTATAATAACTACCCTAAATACCCTAATAATCTAAGGTAATAAGTAAGATAATAAGTAAGATAGTAGTACCTACACTAGGGGGATATTTACCTTCTAGCTAGGCTATATTACTAACCTCTACTAGATTAACTCCCTTAAAGAATATATAAATAAGGTAGGACTACTTAGTAGACTTATAAAGTTATTTTAGCTTAATATAAATAACCTCTATAATATTAAGTTTTTTAATAATAGGCTAGTATACACTAACATAAACTAACGCTAAAAATATATACTAGATCTAACTTTTAACCTTAATAAAACCTAGGTTAGGAGCACCCTAAATACTATAAAAAGACTTATTAAATAAGTAAGAGAATACCTAACAATTACTATATACCTCTACCTACTAAAGACCTTAATTATTATTAATAGCTTAGAGATAAGCTTTAGATCCTTAAGTATAACGCTAATCCTAGCTATACTAGTAAGACTAGTAGAGGAATAATAGCTACCTAAATAACTATAGAAACTACCTAGCGTAAGGCTAATATTACCCTACAATAAGGGGATAGACTCTAATAGCCCCTCTATCTACTATAATAGAACTAGCAGTAAGGAGGATATTACCTTAGAGAGAGGCTAAGTAAATATAAGGTAGGAAATAACTAAGGAACCTAATATAACTTAGGTAAAGACCTACCTACAGCCTATATTACTCCTACCCTAGAGCAGTTAGTTAGGTTAATACTAATATAAGGACTTTAGTAGCTACTAATACTTCCTAGATAAGGGGAAGATAGTAGAGGTAGGGCTAAGTTATTATATAGTACTACTAAAGGATAACTAGTCTAAGTATAGTATAAATACCTAATACCCTTACACTACTAGAGGATATACCTAATATAGAAGTAGTATAATATATCCCTAGGGAGGAGGTCTATAGATAGGGGGACCTTCCCCCTATTCCTAGCTATCCTATTATTTTAGTCTTAACTCTAGATTATTAGATAGGAGCTATAGGATAATTAGAATAAACCCCTAGGGGAGCTCTTACCCTATCTAGATAGGTCTATACCCCTAGGATTAGTTTAATCTATATAGATAACTAGTTATATCTAGGGGTATACTAACACTATTATAGAGTACTCTAGGTATAACCTAGAATAACATTATAAGCCTATAGGGTACCCTATAGGCTAGGATATCTACTATTAACGATTTTATTTAGGCGCTTACTGCTTAGATATAGGTAATAGACCTATAGGGGCCCTCTATACCTATATAGGGGTAAATAACACTAGCCTAACAGACTATTAGCATTTTCTAGCCTAATGCTAATATAAAGAGGTACTTACTAGACCTAATTTTCTATAACTTCTAAGTAACTTACTACTATAATATAGAGCTTTAGTTATAGGTAATAGCACTATATATAGCTAGCCCTCTATTTAGTAACCTAGTTATCTAGGATATCTACCTATACCTTTAGGGATAAGTATAAAGCTAGTAGGAATTTAACCTTCTAGAGAGTAAATACAGCTACCTAAAACACCTAGGTTAGCCTATAATCTTATAGAGGTTTAAGGCTTATTTTAGACTAACATTTACTTAAGTAGAGAAATAGTTTTAGGAGAACTACTTCTCTATAGAGAAGGTTAATAGTTAGGATAATATCTATATATTTATATAAGAGTACTTTAAGTATTTAAGGGCTTAGGGAGATACTACCCTAAAGCAGTAGCTTATATAATTTTATAATAACTTAGCGCTATAACTTTAATAATTTCTCTATAAGCTAAGTAAAACTAATACACTAGATATATTTATTATTAAAGTAGAAGAGAGATACTAGGCTTTAAGAGACACTAGCCTTAGCAGCTACTATACCCTAGCCTACACTAACAATATATACTAAGTAAGGCTAACAATAATAGAAATAGGCTACCCTACAGCATACTAAGGATATAATGTAGGTAACAGCTAATTAACCTAGCTAGTCTAAGACCCTATAGCCCTAGATACTATAGCTAAAAGACATAACTAGCCTAAGTAAGGCTATAATAATACTATAAATTAGAGTAATAATAATAACTATTAGTAAGGATAAGGAAAGAGATTTAATAATAGATATAACTATAATAGCTATAGAAACTAGCATAGAAATTAAGGATAATAATAATATAGTAGTAATAGATACTATAATAATAGATAAGACTTATCTAGATAATTAAAGGATAGACGCCTATAGTAAGGCCTACTATAAGGAAACACTTACTATAATGCTAAATATACCTACTAGAATAATAAAGCTAATAGGGATAATATATAGGTTATCTAGGAATTAGATAAGGAGGCCTATAAGTAAATTAATACCCTTCTTAACAATAGTTTTACCCTTAAAGGCATTAAGGAGGTTAATATACTACCCTAGGAAATAACTAACTTTATTACATTACCCCTAATAAGTAGGGGAACTCTGCTACTAGAGCTAGAGGTTTACTATATAATTAATAATAATATAACCCTAACCTAGGATAAGATAGAGCAGTACCTTATAGAGGTAGTAGAATCTAGTAAGGTAGATATAATGTTATATATAATAGATAAGAAGGAAATTAGCTACACTATTAAAAATCCTATTAATATAGGTAAGGGGGCTAACTTTATATTCTAGAAGGATAAGGTAGTAGAAGTAGTAATCTAGCCTAATAGTAAGAGAGCTAAATATAAGCAGACTTACCTCTAGATTAAGGTAAGAGCTAATAAGGATATAGTAGACTACTCTATCTATATTAACACTAGCGCTTTAATAATACTTACTAAGTAAGACTAGGTAATAAGATTTGTAAAGAACCTAAGGTTCTTACCTATTAAACTAAGGAATATAAATATAGTAGGTTTTAGCTTTAGTATAATAGAGGAGGTTACCTTTAATGTCTATATCCTTAGGATAGTTAATAACACTAATATTAAGGTGTATACTACTATTACAGTAGGGGTTATTAATATACTTCCTATAAATATACTCCTTAGGACCCTATTCTATAATAATTATAGTATTATAGTAGATTTTAATAAAAAGATAGTAAGATTATATTCTACTTATAATATTATTATATTAGTATTATTTAAAAACTATTTTTTAGTTACTAAGAGGATTACTATATTATATATAATAATTATTCCTTTAGGTAAGTTATACTTCCTCTTAGTAAGATATATTAACCTACCTAACAAAGTTAATAGTAATAGGAACCCCTATATATACTGTATATACCTAACTTAGGAGTATAGCATTAGAGCTATAGTAGACTATAACTCCCTAAAGTAATTCCTAATCTATAACACTACTAAAGCCCCTATTATTATTAAAAAAGGGACTAAGGTAGTAAGGATTTACTCTATATAGGGTAGTAAGGTAGCCTAGTAGATTATAGAGGAGGACCTTTACTATATTACTAATAATAATAGCGTTAACTTTACTAGTATTACTAAGGACTTTACCTATTTAGTAGAGGAAAATACTAATAAGGATACTAAGAGTAACCCTAAGTATACCCCCTAACCCCCCTAACCTAAGGAAGCGCTATTATATAGAATGTTAAAGCTAGACTTAAAGAATATTATTATAAACTACTATAGCGTTAAAGTCTACGCTAATAATATAGAGTTTATAGAAAAGATAAAGCAGTTACTTAACTAGTATAACATTTACTATAATAGAGGGGTAATACCTATGCCTAATAAGGAGAAAATATAAGTTAACCTTATTAATAGATAGTAGAACTAGAAATAGAATATTAAGGTTTTTCTACTAGGTTTATAAGATAGGGAATTCCTTAATAAGTAGATAGAATTACACTATAAGGTAGGGAAAGCTAGCTAGTAGCAGTAACTAATAGCTATTATATACCCCCTATTTATAGTATAGACCTATAAAGAGGATAGGTTAAAAAACAAGGGGAGAGTAGTTATTAATATAAAGCTGCTTAATAAATAGTTATTACTAGATATTTACCTTTTACCTAACTAGGAAGATATTATAAGGTCTCTTAAAGGTAAGAAAAAGATAATAGTTTTTAATGTATTAGGGTTCTTTTACTAACTAGGAGTATATCCCTTACACTAAGACTATATAGTTATAATAAGCCCCTAAGGGCTTAAGTACTCTAATATTACCCTTATAGGGTTTAAGAACTCTCCTACTTACACCTAACAGTTTATAGACTACCTTCTCTTTAAATTTTAATATTTTATCTATATATATATTAATAATATTATAATCTTTAGTAACTCTAAGGAGGAATACCTCTAGTATATAGAGGAAGTCCTAAAGATCTTTAATAAGTATTATATCTATATTAACGCTAAGAAGTCTTTTATAGCCTTTAAGGAAGTAAAGCTTCTTAGCTATATAGTTAATAGTAATAGGATTTATAAGATAGAGGATAGGATCTAAGCCTTTTAGAAGCTTTAGTTCTCTAAGAGCCTCTAGGATCTTAAGATATACCTTAGGATAGGTAGCTAGCTCTAAGGGGGAATACCTTAGTTTAATGTAATTACTGCACTACTAACTAATAAGAAGATAAAGCTTATAGCCTACTTACATAAGGATAAGGTAATTAAGCTAGGTATATCCTAATAAGTAAGAGCTAAGGTTATAGTAAAAGAGATATTTAACCCTATACTTAAGGAACTTAATGCCTAAAAGACGCTATAGGAGAAACTCTATAACTAAGCTATAAGATACTACTATAACCTAGAGAAACCCCTCTTCTTTAAGATTAACGTATATATTAGTAGATTTAGATTAATAGTTTTCTAGCTAGACTATAACTAAGATAGAGAGAAGATACTTAGGATAGATATACTTACTAAGTATATTTAGCTTATCCTTTTCCTATTAAGAATAATAACTATAATAGAAAAACAGTATAGTACTACTAAAGCTAAGGTTATAGCTATTATATAGGTAGTAAAGAAGCTTTAGAAGTTAGTATAATCTAACTAATATAAGGTTAATATTATAACTAACTATACTACTGCTAAGGGTATTATTACCTATATATTACTATATATAATAGACCTTAATAAGGCTAACCTAAAGCTTATAAATACTGTAAATTACCTATTATAGTTTTATCTTAAGATTTTCTATATCCCTAGGAAACTTAATATTATACTAGATATACTCTCCTAACTACTAGTTATCTACCTAGATCTTTCTAAGTATTTTCTAACTAAGGATAAATTAGCTAATATTAAGGAAGAGTAAGAGGATATTACTGTAATAGTATAGGCTGTTTTAGATAAGGTCCTATAGGTAGGGAAAGCTACTATAATAGTAGTAAAGCTTACTAAGGAGATAGTAAATAAGATTATAGAAGGATATAACTATAATAAGAGGATATACCTTATCTAATAGCTAGTATATAAGGCTATTAAAAGTAAGTAGGCCTATATAATACCTAACTAAGCTGTAGTAGAAAAGCGCTTACTAAAGGAGAAGTAATATACCCCTTAAGCAGTAGTCCTCTTATAGGAAATTAATAAAAGGGGATTACTCTTTTATATAGGTTCTAATAGTATAAGATAACTATATATTCCCTAGCCTATAGTTAATAGAATACTATAGCTTATATATAATAAGAAATTCTACTTTAGAGCTAATTAAATGCTTATAGAGTTAGATAGATTTTACTTCTATAGAAAGCAGAAGCTAGTTAGTCTTAGAGATAATAGCTTACTACGCTTTATCTCTATAATATAACGCTTATATAACTAATAACTATAACTATAAATATACTATAGTAATATACTAACTAAAGTTATAATACAGTATTATTAATACTGTATACACTGTATACTGTGTAAGCAGTAGAAAGTGGAAGAAACTACTAGAAACCTCTAAAAGGCTTATAC
>PJEX01000256.1:0-43178 GCA_005350895.1 Colletotrichum tanaceti
ACCTCCTAAATACTCTTAAGCTTACCTATATCTCTTAGCTTTAGTTATAGCTAGCCTACTAGATCCTAACTAGACCTCTTATCCTCCTTATCTAAGGATAATAATAAGGATAGTAGTAAGGATAATATAATACCTCCTAGGTTGCTATTAAAGCAGCTAAGGAGGTAGTTACTTAAAGGGGTTTTTTATGTATATTATTCACATAGGGTTAGGTAGTAAATTCTAAATTTCCTTACTTTTAAATATAGCACTATTATAAGTACCTATTAAGTACCTATAATACCTAAACCTATAAGTAGGGAATACCTATATAGGTCTAACCTATAAACCTAAACCTAGGCCTACCTAAAAATACCTATAACCTACACTAACCTATAACCTATTTAGGTCCCTACCTAGAACCCATGGGTTAGATGGGTTTAAACCCAAATGGGTACCTGTGGGTTTTTTTAAGTCTACAGTCGACAATACCCTTTGGAGGTAGTGAGTTGTCGAGTTTGATGATTAGCATAAAATGGGCCCCGCCCCTTCCTCTGGGCCAAGTCCCGACTCCCTGAGCAGCGAGGAGACACTGACTGACTATTTCCCGTGGTGAAAGTTTGCAATCTTCTCCAGAGAGTTCAACACCCAACAGGTTCTGTCGTACGTATCCGCCGCAAGACCAAGGAACCTGGCGTCGGCCAGGTTCTGGGCGCTTCGAATCGCCTCCGGCATGAGGATGTGCTCCAGCGCGATCCCAGCCACGCTGAGAGAGTAGAGGAACATGGCCGTTTCGCCCTACCAAGTCATTGACTCTAATATCGTGGCCGAGACATTGCGAAAGGGACTTTAGTCTGCTCTCGGAAAACAAGGTCAGGTTGCTGGTGCCGCCAATGGGTACACGAATCGTGAGCAGGCTGTGTGATAATTTCAACATGCAGCCAAAGGACTGGCTACTGGCAAGTTATGGATCGTGCCATATGTTAGCTCGCCGAATACGCCGTTTCCGGGTTTCCCTTTGCAACTGTTAGAAGAATTTGAAGAAGTCGACGTGGGGCATTTTGAGTTGCTACTTGCTCTGACGTAATTGATGCTCCCGGTCACAGGCCTGGATCGCCTGGGTCCTCTACGAGCTCGGTCAATGATGCGGTCGACGGATGGTTCCGGCACGCGGTGTCGTTCCGCGGCCTGTCGTCCGGCATGGGGCTCGACAGTGGGGCCGCCAATCCGGTTATTCGGCTCCGGCGGCCGGGGCGGCGGCGGCGGCGGCGGGGTGGCGAAATCTAGAACCGAGACAGTGCCGCACGAAAAGGAGGTGCTTTCGGTGGGGGTTTGAACCAATATCGTCGACATTGCCGTGAGAGATTAATAATTTAGAAATCAATCACGAATGGCAACAAAGTTGGATGGTGCTTCGGAAGACCAACGACTCACCATTTGGCCTACGGGCTAGGTTCCTCGTCCCGAAAACGCATTCGGTCCTCTGGCGCTACCAAAAGAATATGTCGGTAAGTCTGCGGTTGATGCACATGAACGACGGGCGCACCAGAAACCTCACTGTGCAGTCAGTTGCTGCAAAGATCCCGAGGCAGAGAGGCCTAATCACCGCGTCAGCTCCCACGGGTCTCATAGAATAAGCTGTCAGAAGTGTCGTGGAGCTGTAGACTGTAGTGTACTTACCCGCACAGAGAACTTTCCGCGTGGTTACAAGCACCGCATGACTTATTGATGCGGGAGTTTCGAGCGTTGGTAGCCATCTTTCGGCGCTTGACTACTTACCACTGCGAGATGGAATCCCAAGGAGGAAGAGCTGAGTTTGACGGATGGGGAACATTGAGGCAATGGCGCAGATATCGTTATCACGGCAGAGGAGGGACTCGACTAATAATAACTTCAGGCTCGGGTTATTACCCGATCCAGTAACGGCGACCGAGGCTCAGGGTTCTCATAACAACACACTCGGCCGATGACCAGTTAGTTTTTGGCTCAGCGAAACCTCCGTGAGAACACCTTGTTTTCACAACCGCAAGCCCAGTGGGATAGTTGTAGCAGATGAGTTGCCAAGTATGGGTATGCAGGCAATCGTATAAGCTGCAACCTTCTTTTCGCCAGTACGAACACTAGCGCGCTCAAGCATAAGTAA
Source organism: Colletotrichum tanaceti (assembly GCA_005350895.1). Lineage (NCBI taxonomy): Eukaryota > Fungi > Ascomycota > Sordariomycetes > Glomerellales > Glomerellaceae > Colletotrichum > Colletotrichum tanaceti. The sequence goes on from PJEX01000256.1 coordinate 2,123, forward strand.
ATGGAAACGCCATACAGTCAGAACCGACCCTAAAGACACAAAGTTCGAAAATGTTGAGGATCGCCGACTGGCTCGGGTTGAAGCGGGTGAGGTAACTAGGTTGGCGACAGCACAGCGGGATATCATGGCGATAGCGATAGGTTTAGCAAAACTCAAAGCAGTTGTATAGATACTAACGTCCGGCAAAATACTTGAATAAGTTGCAGCTGTTGATGGTTCTGTTGCTACGAGCGCTATTAGATGTGGCAAAGGAGAAGTTACACCAGCAAAGTCTGCGCTCCGAAACAGTGCCGGGTAAGTTGACATTAAAAAGGGATGAAATTGAGTTGAGTCGCTCTCAATATTGGACTTCCCAAGTTTGAAAACTACACTATCCAAGTCTGAAAACTATTACGTTTACTCGCAACTTTCTTAACCGTAAAGATAGTCGACCTAATATTGATAAGAACCACAAACACTTGTGAGTTCCACCTGATTACGCGCGAGTGTCGGCGGGAAGTCGTTACCCAGCTCCCAACTATAAGCCTCCCAACCTCCCGTCTCACCGGTTAGGTGAACGCCGTGTTGCAACCAGGAACGCGTGTTTGTCGCCAACTAGCCTCACATCACTAGCCCACTCGTACTCGCCACGCCCTTCCGAGAGCACGAGATTCAATCGTCCGCTATAGGTCACTTGCTGAGGTGTTGAGTATATCTGTGGTTATTACCGGCAAGTGGTGTCAAACCTCGTCGTCTAAAATTTCGTGGGTATCGGGACGATGACTTTATGCGCAATGGATCTATTCATGCCAGTGGTGATTGGCGACAACTACTCAAACGGGGTTTATTTGTCTTCGTCTTCGTCTTCGTCCTCGACTTCGTTCTCCTTGAGCAACTCTTCCCATTCGGCGTGAAACTCTTTCTCGATCCAATCAGGATCAGAATCTTCGGCGTCGTCGGGATTCCTGAAGCCTTCGCGCCAATTATCGGGGGCCCGATGTCCCTCGCGCAAATCTCGCTCGAGCCCCTCTCTCACGAGTCTCTCGAGCCTCTCTCTCGCGACCCTCTCCCAATTGCTCATCTCTTTCTCTTGCCTCTCTAACTCGAGCGTCTCTTTCCCGAGCTTCTCTAATTCTTTCTCGATCTTTTCTATCGCTCGCACTTCTTGGCGCCTATTCGCTCTCTCGAGCATCCTTCTCGCGTTCACCTCTTTATTGCGGCTCAATTCCACGTACCTCTGTAAACCCTCCAACCGTCCCTTGCCCAACCGTGCATCGGACTTCGCTTCCTCGTATTCCTTTTGCTCGAGTTTCTCTTTCTCGTGTCTCTCTTCCTCGCGTCTCTCTTTCTCGTGTCTCTCCCACTCGAGCCTGCTTTTCTCACTCTCGCGCCTTCTTATCTCACTCTCGAGCCTCTTTATCTTTCGCTCCTCTATCTGTACCTCCTCTTTCTCGAGCCTCTCTCTCTCGAGTTTCTCTTCTTTGAGCCTCTTTAGGGTTGCCCGATGCTTTGTTGCCGCCTCAGTTTGTCCGCGGGCTATCGCCAGCCCGCGAAGAGCTCCTACGCCATTCTCTTCATTTTGACGCCCGGTTTTGAGCACCCACCTCTCTCGCTTCTTTGTCTCGAGCGGCTCTAACTGTTCCTCATAAGACTCTATCTCTCCCTGTAGCCTCTTTATCTCGTTATCGAGAATCTCTACGTCGATCGCCACTAGCCTTGTCCTCTCTTCCGAGAGTCTCTGTCTCAAGGACTTCGTTGCCTCGAACCTCTCTTTCTCTCGCCTCGCTCTCTCGGACCCCTCTCTCTCTCGCTCCTCTCTCTCTCGCCTCTCTCTCTCTCGCCCCTCTCTCTCTCGCCTCTCTCTATCTCTCTCGGGCCCCTCTTGTAATGCGGCTTCTACGGGGATTGGGGGAAGTCCTACGAAGGGATGTAGTGCAGTAGCAGACGGTGTCTTGTCTAGCGTAAATCGCGTTTCGGGAGTACTCCACGAGTCTTTCCGCCAGACACGCCTGGCGTGCACCTCGGTAATTTTCCTAGGAAAAAACAGATTCTCGATAACCTGGAAGCTCCATTCAGCTTGGTATCGCGGCCAAAGCTGCGAAATATCTTGGTCGGGGGTGACAGTGTACTCTTCTGCCGTCGAATTCAGAGTGGTAAAATGCTCGCGGGCTATAGCCTCCATGTCCGAGTCTCGCATGATGACGTACGATACGTCGTGTGCAAGCTCGCGGTCGAACATAGATTGCTTCGTCGCGGCGAGGAATAGTGTTCTTAGTGGCAGGGGTTCGCCGTGGTCCACATCTCTGCCTTCGCGGTCGTTTTGGGGTTTTATATCCAGAATCGTTTTTCCAAAAAATAATCTACTTCTGCGGAGTTCAAATTCTGTCACTGGCTTCAGGCCGCGTTCGTACTGTGTCGAGTATATGTGGTAGGTTTTATAAAGCGTCCCGGTAACGAGTAATTTATATCGCTCGTCCAAGCCTGGAATTCGCTTTTCGCGCCTCCATTTGGCAGGCAAATCCTCTTGATCTAAGCCCTCAACGCCGAAAATAGTAAGGAGTGATAAAAGGAGAAGAAGGAAGAAAATGAGGGACATCTTGAGAGAGGTAAAGAAGCAAAAGTGCGGTAGTGTAGCAGGTACTTTCAAAGGATGTAGGTCAAAGGAGGATGTAGGTGGTAAGAGGCAAGTTATATCCTTCCAAGTGTAACAACGCTTTTAACTACCTTACCTAGGTAGGATACCTCCTAGTCTTATAACCTTAGCATACCTATCTAAGCAGATCCCTATTTCCACTGTTCTCACACCTCCTCCAGCATGTAAAAGGTCAGCGTGCGATTATGTGGGGCCATGAGCAAGGCAGTCCCCAGCATTGTTAATAGTGGATGGGTAGATAGAAGCTGATTCTTACGTACTAGTCCCAGGTATTAATACAAAAATGTTTCTCTACCCTCTTTAACTTACTTCATCGGCCTGGTTGGCATTGACCTTGCGAGATTGCGAAGAAGCCCCGTGGTGCTGTGGGCTCTGAAACAGTCTTCTTCCTGCCTTTTGGGCAGCAATACGGTAGCTTCTCTGGGCAGCTGTAATTAGTAGTGTAAATATCGTCGTTACTACTGCATTAATTAGCTGTCAACAGATAATAGAATTTGTTGGATCTCTTGTAGTAGAGGTGGATGGTAGAGATCAATGGCAGAAAGTGGGCATGAGGGAGAATTTTGGCTGGCGGTGAGGCTCACATGTATTTTATACTAATCATAAGTGGATCAATCTAGAGAAATTAATTGCTCGCCTGTTAAATGCGTCAGTAGTGGCAACTCTAGTATCTTTGTATAATTAGGTAGGCAAAAGCATACGGTTGGGCATGACTCCATGAGACCTGCACCTTGACGCAATTTGCCTGTATTTTCAAGTGTGGGTCTATGGAAATGAAGGCCCTCTCTTCTTATACCTATGTATAGGCACCACGCAACATGCCACTGAGAGTGAATCTCGGTTGCGAACTGTAATTAAAGTTGGGATGTGTATCAAACCCTCAGACAAGAAATTTCCTCGGACATTCCGCACTTTGCCTCGGCGGTGTGGGTATTAATTGCTTGATCTTCTGCGCCGATGGAGCGTTGTTCCTGCGTGGTTTGATTTCCATGGAGTGAGGCATAAACGGTGGACGTGGTCTCATCATCATGGTTGCGGGAGGGGCGGGGGACGTGATCGCTCTGACATGCAAGACCCCTTTGGTTGGTCGGTCGCGACTTGCCAAGTTGGAGAACGCATATGTTGACAGTTGTTGGATGAGTAACTAGCATCGACGTACATGATCAGATCAAAGTCGCTTTTTGCTCAATCTGTGAATAAGCGGTATGCCTGAGTTGGTAATTTTAGATATCACAAACAACTCACCTCATGTTATCTCCCCACATCAACAACTCACTCATGGAGGAACCCTCCGGACGTCCGCTGCTCACCGCAGATTCAATACTCCTCCCGACTTTACCGTTTGTCCTGGCCCAGAATGTCCGAGTCAAAGTAATCAACCTTGGACGAGACCTTCCGCACCGTCGCCCCTCCAAACGACGCCTTCGCCCACAATACGGACCACGTCCGCGTCGCCTCGACGGTCCTCCTCGGCCTCATCTTTCCCTTTTTCCTGCTGTCCCTGCGGGAAAAGCAGGCGTTGGTCCTCGACCCGTCCCGACGGCGCTGAACCCCGGCGGGGCGACCTGTTTCCGGGACCGCAACGTGTTGACCATCTTGTTGGGTATTGACTCGGCGTATTATTATTACCGGTAATTAACGATCGGGAGTGGTTCAACGGTTGGCGGAGCATCTTCGTGCTGCCGACACTGCCGATTGGCAGGATGGTCTCTCGCTGCGACGCCCACCGCTTATGCCGTCCACGCGGACCACTCTCCTTTCATCACGCAGCCATGTGGTCTTCTGACGCGCTGTTTGGCTCTGGTTCAAACTGGCGTCATGATGGACGTCTTGAGCGCGACCCGCTTCATTTTGATCAGTACGGCCAATCGTTGAGGCTGGAGAGGGGAACATCGTTAACTAGGTCCGCAAGTAAGACAAAAACCTTGGCATGAATATGGGAGGGACTCTAGAGCTTGTAGGCCGAGCTGGTGTCTTTACATCCTCGACGTATATTGATGGTGTTAGATTGTACCTTTTAGAAACATTCTGTATACTATTACTGTTAGTAGGCAAAGGGACGTTAACGTTAGGGTTGGTGATAGCTTTAATTATCAGTGAACTGAACTGGCTATAGGGAAAGGAAGGAAAACAACAAGCAGGGGTCTGCGGCAGGAGCAGGCTAAGTAGGTAGGTAGGCTGCCTACTGAAGTAGGGTAGCTTACCTAGGTAGAGTTAACTACCTAGCCTATACTACTGTTAACCCTAATCCTCCCCTTAACTCTAAAGGTCTAATTTAAACAAACTAACACTAGAAACTCTCTATTTTATATAAGAGATCTAGTTTATTTAAATTAGCCTAAATTATTTAAAAATGCAATAAAAAGAAAAGTATAATAGTTTTATAGGTCTTAATGTAATCCCTAGTCCCTCTATTCTTCCTCTATAATCCTCTATATATACTATTATAATCCTTAGGCTGTATAGTTACTAGTAATAGATAGGGTAGGCTTATAATGTTATAATTATAAGTATTTCTTATTAGCTAAAGCTTCTAAGGTATATATACTTATTTAATAGGTTTTACTACTACTCTCTATCTATCCTATTAATCTCTATACCCCCTTATAATATCCCCTATCTCTCTTATATTTAGCCTTATAGGCTCTTCTTATAGTTAGGGTAAGGTCCTTATATAGCCTTAAGGCTCTTCTTATAGTTAGGTAAGGTATTCTTATAATTATAGTTACATTAAGATTATATAGTTAAGTAAAGTTTTTATAGTTAGGTAACCTATCCCTCTATTTATACGTTAGCTATAGAGGTAGTAATAAATCCCTTAAGGGCTTAGTTAGGTAATAACTTTATAAAGGTATCTATAAGGTTATTATTACTGTAAATCTATCTAACTTTATATAGCTCTTATTGCTTATATAATTATTAGAGTACTATAATATTAATTATTAATTATTTCTCCTAAGTTATACTAAGCTTAATAAGGCACTTATATAGTAAGTATAAGTTAGTGTATATAATTATAGGGATAGGGGGAAGCTTAAGTTTCTTAGTAATCTTCTTAAGGGTAGAGGAGATAGTATAGGCTATATCTATACTAGCTACTATACTGTAAATCTTAGAGGTAAGGATACTTTAGGTAACCCTCTTTAACTTAGTTAAGCTATAGTAGATAATATTACTAGTTAAGGTAAATTAATTATTATAAAGCTTCTTGTTACCTAGGATAATAATATAACCTAACTGTAAAGTTATATTAAGGTTATTTATAAAAGAACTATCTATAAAAACAAATAGTTTTGCAGATACTAAGTTAATAGGTATAAAAATAAGGCTATAATTAAAGGATCTTATCTACTACTTAATACACTAGTTAAGCTTCTTAATATCCTTATTAGTAGGATCCTGCTTCTAGGTAGCTATAGATAGGTTAAAGTATACCTCTAGTTAATAGATAGATATAATATATATACTATAGGCTCTCTACTAGATGTATTCTTGCTTAGCTATAGGTAATTTTAGGTTAATAGTCTAGAGCTTGCTCCCTTACCCTTTCTAGCGCTAAGTAATTAATATACTGTTAGGTAAAGTTATTATAATAATACCTCTATTAAAGAGGAGGGGTATGTTAATAGTAAGGTAAGTCTTAGGCTTAGCTATAAGAGCTACTTTAGTAAGCTTATTATCCTCCTTAATATTAAATAAGCTATATAAGAGCCCTAGGGTATTATTAGTCTGTATCCCTATAATACTAAAGGAGGTACTATTATCTATAGATACTAAGAGATATAGGTTATATATAGAGGTCTCTATCTCTAGCTATACCTTATAATAACTATAGTAGGTAGACTACTAATACGTTCTAGCCTCTGTAATACTATATAGAGGTTTAATTACTTCTATAATACTCCCCTCTAGGTATTAAGAGTAGATCTAGATAGGTAAGTGCGCTAGGATTATGTAATTAAGCTAAGACTATAACTAAGTATAAGCTTAAGTAATATTATAAAGCTATAGTAGAAATCTAAGTACTATTAGTAATAGCATAAGGGTAAGAATAAGGTATTAACTAGCCTATTAGATAGTAGGTAATTAGGTTAGAATTAAGGTCTTACTGTTATCTATATAACCTTAGATAACTAGCCTTAACTTTTTATATAGTGTATTAGTTATCTTATTCTTTACCTTATTAATAATATATAATTTAAAGATTCTTATACCTAAGTAAATAGTAAGGTTATATAGGATAATTCTAAATACGCCTTAGTTAATTAGACCTATAACCTCTAGGCTAGTTAATTCTTTAAAGGGTTCTCTAGGAGCTATAATAATACCCTCTTTTTATAGCTTTAGGGTAAGGGCTAAGTTAGCCTCTTCTCTAGAGGATAGGAAGATCTTAAAGAGCTTACTAACTATAGAAAAATTGTTAAGGTTAGTCTTACTAAGGAAGATACTAGTAAGAAAGTTAGCCTAGTTAATAGGAGTTTTATGCTAGTAGCTACTTTATTAAGGGGAAGGAGGAAGTAGTATAGTTATTATAGAAGGAGGGTTTATAATAACAATTATATCCTAGGTAGCGTTATTATCCTTATAACTCTACCTAGCTATATTACCTAGACTATTAAGGATACTATTATTATTAGTTAGATTAATATAGTATAGTTTTACTAAAGTTAATTAGAAGGTTCTTATACTATTAGCATTAATAATATAATTCTTACTATTAATAGAGATAAGTATATATAGGCTAGACTATCCTCCTTTCTTACGCTAGATATATATAAGTAATCTAATTTCTACTACCTTTAGGGTAGAGATATTAAGACTGTTATATATTATAAGTGTATTATTAACCTTTTATGTTATATAAAGTTTCTTAATAGCCTTACTAGCCTTTCTAATAGTAGTAGTATATATAATAATATCTAGGGAAGGTACTAAGTTATAGATAAGCCTTAGGTACACACTAAAGATAAGGAGGGTAGGGATAATGCTGTCTAGGCTAGCTATATTATTAATAGCCTTAAGGGTAGCCTAAAGTATGTTTTCTTTACTTATTAATAGGCAGTTATTCTTAATAATAATGTAAGTATAGTGTAGTATTATATAGTATCTCTTAACCTTTCTAATACTATAATATACTTCTATAGGAATAATCTTAAGCTAATAGGCTATTACATTAGCCTCCTAGTAGAACTTATTAGCAATAAAGTTATGCCTAGCGTTAGCTATAATCTAGTCTAGGGGTCCCTAGTATATATTAATCTAGGCTGCTTAAAGAGCTTCTTATACAGACTTTATAGTTATATTATAAAGGAAATAACCTATATTAAAGGATATAGTAAGGTTAATAATATAGAGGATAGGGATATTGCTATTAAGGTAGATAATATTAATATAGATCTTATAGTTAAAGTAGTATTTATTATAAAGGGTAAACTTAAACCTTTAGGGAGCACTGCTATGTATCTAGCATTAGTAATATACCTTTATAAGGTACTTAATTACAGTTATTTCTATATTATACCTAGCCTTATAGAGGACCTTATAGAGGTAATAGACTAACAGATACCTAAAGTAATAGTAAAGTCTATAAAGTTCTATATTAGTTAAGTAGTAGCTTATAATAGTGTATTTATAAAGTCTAAGGAGAATCTATAGATAACCCTATTTCTAGATTATAGGGACCTTAAGCCTGCTGTAATATATTACATTAGCTATATTATTAAACTTAATAAACAGTTAGTCTATATTATATAGGTAGAGAAGGAATAGGGTATTAGTTATTATAATATAAAAGTTAATTAGGCTAAAAGGGGTATTAACTATAATAGTACTAAGAGATATAAGGGTATTACTATAGCTAAATTAAACCCTAGCCTGCCTAGCCTATAACGTATTAATCTTTATGTTATTATTATAGTTATATTAAAAAGCTGTAACTTAGTTCTTGCCTGCAGTAGAGAAGTTAGCAGCACCTATATTAGGAAGGATACCCTAGAAGACTTTAGTAGAGTATTAATTAAGGATAAAGGTAGAAGCCTTATAAGTAGGCTCTTTATAATATTTATTAACCTTAGTTAATTAGTGTTAGATAGCCTAATTAGCTAGCTTATTAATAAGTGCTTTTCTGTTAAAGCTAGTCTTACTAAAGAAGGTAGTGCTTATAAAGAAGGCAGTGCTTATAAAGAAAGTAGAAGGACTACTGCTACCTTTAATGTCTAACTTATTAGTAGTAACTTTAATAGGAGTAGGAGCATTAGTAAGGTATTATTAGATATCTTTATCCTTATCTAAGTTACTAATCTTATAGCCTTTATAGTTTATAAGGAAGGTTATAAAGCTGCTTCTTATTAGGTTTCTTATATACTTATTATTCTTAAACTTTATAAATACATTATGTTATTCCTTAACTATGTAATATATAGAATAATAACTATACTTATAATAGATATAATATTTCTTGTTAGTAGGTAGTATATGCTTATAACTGCTGCCTAATAAAGTAGAGGAACCTTATAAATACCCTTAGTTACTAAAACAGTTATCCCTACTAGACCTATAATACTACTAGTTAGTAATGTATTGTTAAGAAGCTAAGGTATACTTCTCTATATTAATAGCTACTTATAGCTAGTTATATACTCTAATAAGTATATCTAATAGGCTATAAAGGTAGAGTTTATACTCTAGGACTCCCTAGCAGGCACTAATAAGTTATAGCCTTATAGCTTCTTTACTACTTATATTAGTTAGTAATACCTTCTAGATTAGGGTTAACCTTTTAATTAGAAGGTTAAGGACTTCCCTTTTTAACTTATTAGGGTTTTCCTAATGTATATACTAGAAGGTAGTTATATACTACTTAGTTATATATTATTATCTAAGTTAAGGGGTCTTAAAGTAGTTATATACTATCTTATATATAGCAGTAAAGTCTGTTACTCCTAACCTAGTAATGTTTTAAAAGTAGAAATTAGCTATATTACTATAGAGTATTATTAAGAAGGCAGTCCTATATAATTAAGAGGAGATACTAACCTTCTTATAGGTATCCTAGAAGATAGTATACTTAATCTTAAATATATTATATATCTCTCCTCTATACTTCTAGGTATTAGTAGAGAGGTATTATTAGAGATCTCTAAATAACCTTAACTATAGATAGTTATTATAGGTAGGACTATATTATAAATAGTAAGACTAGTAACTTCCCTTATTATTAGTATCCTTATTAATACTCTCTTCTTTATTAGTTCTAAAGAACTATATTAACTAGTGTCTTTTTAACTAATTGTTAAATAGCTTCTAGTTTTTAAACTAGTTAGTAGTGTTATTAAGTAAATCCTCTATACCCTAGGTATTCTTAAGAGCTATCCTCTAGTGCTCTTTATACTAGGCTATAGTATCTTATTAATAACCTAGCAGTATTCTTATTAATAGGAAAAGGGGATTAAAAGATCCTATAATGTTAATAAGGAAAGTTAAATTGCTTTTAGCCTATTTTCTAAAGGCATTATTAGTCTTATTTACCTCTATAATCTCCTTATAAGTCTACTTATAATACTTATTAAAGGTAAGGTATAGGAAGAGGTTATAACTAATGCTTTCTCTATCTCTTCCTATATATACCCCTCTTTTATAGAGTATATCTCTTAGGCTCTCCCTTACAATCTTTTTAGATATATTAAAGGTATCTGCAGTCTATCCTTTAAAGGTGCTAGTAAAGTAAGACTATAGAGCTCTTTTTATTATATTAGTATTAACCTATTAAGCTATAGTATACCTAATATAGGATATAATTTTCTTAGTGTCTAATAAGGTAGAAAGGTCTTTATTAAAGTTACCCTAAGTCTTATTATTAATATAGGGGATAAAGATTATTAGGATAGGTAGGAGTTATAGTATTATACCCTTAGGTATAAGGGCCTATTACCTAGAGTTAGTAGTTAACTAGTTAACTATTATAAAGGGAAAAAGAGGTATAAAGAAAGGTATAATAAGAGGGAGGAAAAGAAATTTATTAATAGAGGAGGAGAAAAGGGTAGTATAGGGAAAAAGGAGGTAAAGTTAAAAAGAAGAATTAATAATAGTTACTGTTAAGCAGGATCTAAATCCTATAAGGTTAATAGGTAAAGTTATTTTTATATAATATAACACTCTTAAGGGTATTACTAACAGTTAACTAAATAATAGCTAACTACTTCCTTAAGCTAATCTCTATAGTTAACTTAATAATAGCAAAAATCACTATAGTAACCCTAGGGACTCTAAATTACTAGGGCTCTCTTCTTCCTTACTAATATATAGTGTTTTTTAACTACTAATTAGTGTTAGTAGGTAAAGGGATGTTAACGTTAGGGTTAGTAATAGCTTTAATTATTAGTGAACTAAACTAGCTATAGGGAAAGGAAGGAAAACAACAAGCAGGGGTCTGCAGCAGGAGCAGGCTAAGTAGGTAGGTAGGCTGCCTACCGAAGTGGGGCAGCTTACCCAGGTAGAGTTAACTACCTGGCCTGTGCCACCGTTAACCCCGATCCTCCCCTTAACTCCGAAGGTCCGATTCAAACGAACCAACAATTACTATAAGGCAGAATTCTTTGCACTCCTGGCAGGTGAACGATTTGCTAATTCCAACTGAGGGCGCAGGTGTACAGGCAAAGCAAACCAAGGGCTCTTGACACCTGCCCTAGCCAGTTAGTAGCTTACTGAAAAATGGTGGTTTAGAGAGGTTAACTGTAGTAAGTTTAGCCTATTACATCATGAAAATTGTGTGAGCGATGTGAGCTTGAAGTTCACCTAGGCAAGTACCCAAATCGTTCAACTTGCCAGACAATACCCTATTACATCGTTTGCCTTCATTACTGAAGAGAGATGGGCTGTGTCAAAATGAGCATATACGACAGAGCCAAAACAATAAAAGGACTGCTTCAATGGTCATCATTGGGAGCAGATAGGTCATTAATATATGTTCTAGCACAGGCTTTTTTTTGTGATCAGGCTGGAAAACCATAGCTCTCAGCTGCTGATCGGCATCCCGCTTCTGACAGAAGCAGGCGCAAGCTCCTTCGCTAATGTTAACACTAGGTTTGCAACCTGAATCCCGCTCCACACTATCGGGAGGTTACGTTTCGGGAAAGTTCGTGATGAGTTTCTTTAATACAAACAGGAAGAGGGGCCGGCCTTAAGGTACTAAAAATAGTTGAGTGATGTCTAAATAATTAAGGTTAATTAGGCTAGACACTTTCTTATTTATTAAGTCGGCTTGCTACGTATGCTGCTTTTAGCTGCTGTTAGCTGCTGTTAGCTGCAGGCCTGTAGTACGACTTTCACGCAGCAACCTGGGATCCGACGACTAAAGGGAGAATTTTGGCTGGAGATGGTGTTTATTGCAGAGTGTCTACTAAGCCAGACCCCCCAACCCCTGATACCCCATATCGACCGATCGACAGAATCAGGTGTTTCTACGTTAAGTAGATAGATATAATAACTTACTTTAAGTTAATAACAAGTAATAAAACTTTTTAGATTTCTTAACTTAATTAACTTATTATATATAATCTAGAGTTTTAGTACTTATAGTTTATACTAATATTATTTATAGCATACTTTAGTTTTAGGACTAAAAGTCTAGACTATAGTTCTACTCTAAAAGTAATCTAGTACTTCTTGAGTAATAGAAAGAATTAAAAAATAGAATAAATATATATAAATATATGATAGTACTTCTTACTTTAAATTAGAAGTTATAGCTAGATTCTATTAATAGTTTATTTATTATACTTAAATAAAGGCTTTTACTCCTAAACTTTTAGTAGGGAAATATCTTATTTAAGTATAGTATAGTAGTATATAAGTAAAAAAAAATACTAAAATAAAAGTCTAATATCTTTATATAAAGCTATACTAATAGTATTTACTATACTATTTTATTTTAAGTATATATTATAATATACTTAGTTTCTTAAGTATTAAGAATAGAGTATACTTTACTACTAATCCTTAATATATAACTCTATATTCTACTTTATGTTATAGGCTACGCCTTAGATAATTGTGGCTAGGCTATGCCTGCTACTAAATTAAGCAAGCTACATACACACGCACAAAAGGTATAGTACCTAAGCGTACTATACACCTTTTTCCTTTCCTTTCCTCCTTAGTTTAGATTACTAGTAATTAAGTCACTAATTACCTAAACAAGGCCTTACCTAGCCCTTTATATATCTAAACTCTCTTTCTCTTACCCTTACTAATTATACTACGTAATAAGTAACTATTTTATTATACTAGATATACCTCTAGTGTAAGATATATAGCCTATAAGCCTACTAGTATAAAATAATAATTATATAGTAGTTCTTAAAGAAATAGTTACTACCTTAGTAATATAGATATAAACCCTTATAGATATTATAACTACTAATATAGCCTAGCTACTACCTCTACCCCTAGTAGTAGTAGCCTTAGTAATAGATATATCTATAGACTTTAAGTATAAGTAACTACTAAGTCCCCTAAAGTTTACTAGATTATATAAGTATTACTTATCCTAAGCTTATTAGATATATAATAAGCTTAAGATTAATATAGTATTCTTTACTATAAACTATAAGGCTTAGTATTTTATCTACTCTTACCTTAATATTAGCCCCTAACAGATAGTAGCTATATACTATAAGTAAGGTAGCTAGAATAGTAATTATAACGTTATAGGCTTTATAGAGTACCTTAACTATACCTTTAGTAACCTAAACATATAAGTATTAGCAGCTACTATACTTATAAGTATCTATATAAAAGAAAACAAGACTTTCTCTAGCTTTTACCCTTAGTTTAAGTAAACCCTAGCTAAGGCTAGCGTAGGAAGTTAGGCGCTTAATATATAGATTACACTTATATATAATACACTTAATTTATAACTTAAGAATATACTTATTACTATTATATTACTTAATAGCTTTACTAATATAGTACTAGTAATTAGTTATATTATATAGAAAGTAGAGGATCTCTATTAGTAATAATACTCTTATAGTATATACCTAGTAATAAAGAAGAAGGATACTAATATTAATACCCTAATAACTAGCTCTATAAGAGCTATAGCCTTAAAAGCTAATATAAAAAAGCAGAAAACATATAAGGAGATATATACCTACTATAACTATAATAAAGTTAGCTACTTAGCCTAAAACTACTTATTAAAGGAGTATAAGAAAGCTCTTATAATGTATATAGTAGCTAAGATAAAGGTATAACCCTATAATAATATAGATTATACTACTACCTCTAGTAGTAATAAAGATACTAAGTTAGAAAAAAAGTAGCTTTAGGATAAAATTAAGCCCTAGAGCTAATAAGTAAAGAATGTATAGGGTAGGAGGAATTCTAATATACTTAGAAACTAAGTAGGCTAGTAGTACTAGTAGAAGCTTATATTAATAAAAGACTACTTACTAAAACCTTAATTAATACTAGGTATAATATTTATACTATAGTTTATTATAACTTTATATACTAATTACACTTACTATACATTAATTAATATAAAATACCCTTAAAAGGGTTTATAGATAGTATAGTTAAGATAGAAGCTAATAGAGTTATAGTCTTTAACCTTAACCTTTATAGCTTCTAAAAGTATATCTATATATACTTAGTGTGTAGCCTTAACGTAAATATCTTCCTAAGTAAGCCTTAGATAAAGATAATAAAGCAGTCTATAATATAGTAAAAAGGATAGTCTACTATAGTAAGGCTAGCCTTACGCTTTACTTAGTTAGATAATAAGAGTCTAAAAGAGTACACTAAATATAAGAAGTATATATCTTAAACATAGTATTATTTATAGTAATCTACTATAAGGTAGTATGTAATAGAAGGGCTTCCTATAGGGTTATAAGGGAGCTATATAATACTAGCACTACTAATAAGTAATAAAACAAATATTATAGTACCTCTACCTTTAGGTAAATTATAGCTATTAGCTTAGCTAATATTAAGAAAGCCCTATAGCTAAAGACCTTTAAGGAGGCTAAGCAAGCTACTATAGTTACTATACTACCTTAATAGGTATATAATAAATTTAGAGATATCTTTAACCTAAAGACATTAATAGACCTCCTATCCTATTAAGACAGCTTTAACTATTATATTAAGCTTAAGATAGATACTAGTAGTAAGGAAGTACTATTACTATAGGGACTACTCTATAGGATATTATATAAAGAGCTTCTTATACTTAAAAACATACTCTAAGAGCTCTTAGACTTAGGATTTATCTACATAAGTAGCTTTTCTATAGGTATACCTATCCTTTTTATCTATAAGCTAGGTAGTAAGCTATACTTCTATTATAACTACTATATACTTAACGCTATTACTAAGAAAGACTAATACCTATTACTACTTATCTTAGAGATACTATAGTATATAAGGTCTATAAAATAATTTATAAAAGTTAATATAGTAGCTACTTTCTATAAGATATATATCATAGAGGGTAATAAGCTAAAGACTATATTTTAGACATACTATAGGCTCTTTAAGTAGCTTATCTACCCCTTTAGGCTAACTAATACCCTTACTTCTTAGTAGTAGTTTATTAATAGTATACTATAAAAATACCTTAATAACTTTATTACTACTTACCTTAATAATATCCTTATATACTCTAATAGTTTAAAGTAAGACTATAAAGATAAAGTATACTAAGTCTTCTATATACTTTATATAGCTAGCTTAAGCCTTAATATAACTAAAAGTAAGATCTTAATAAAGAAGGTAAAATATATTAGCTTTATCCTAGAGGCTAGTAAAAGGGTCTCTACTAACTTATAGAAAGTATATACTATCTATAAGTAGCTTACGCTAACAAGCATTAAGGGTATATATAGCTTCCTTAGCTTTATAAACTATTACTATATATTTATTAAAGATTATGTAGTAGTAGTAGGGCTACTTAATATACTTATAAAGAAGGGTACCTTCTTTAAGTAGGGGAAGATATAGTAGAGTGTATTTAATAAGCTGTTGTAGGAACTACCTGCAGTAGCTACTGTAGCTAGTGTGACTGTAGCTGAGGTGCGTAGTGCGCTTACTAACAGCCTTAGTAAGCGCCCTTCGCTATATATATACGCAGGCTAGGCTACTACTATAGTTCTTAGCTAGTTAAGCACTTCTCTCTATAAGAGTCCTATCCTAACGCTCCTAGCCTATAACAGTTATAAGCCTAGCTATTTACTAGACCTCTACTACCTCTAGGTATAGGAGTAGATAAAAGTGTCTTTATAACTTTTCTACCTTTATACTTTTTACCTTTTAATAACTATACTAACTATAAATTATAAATACCCTTACCTAAACCCTTATATATAACAATAGGTAATACCTTAACAGCTATTCTAACTAGCCTATATAGTTTATTAGCCTCTAGGTTTATATAAAGATAGCCTATATCTAGGAGCTTATTAACCTAGACAGCAAGAATGTTGTAGAGGATAATATAAAGCCCCTTTAAGGACCTAACTCCTCTAAGCTTATTGCTAACCTTAAGGTTAAGCGCTAAGCTAAATACTATAAGTAACTTACTGTATAGGAAAAGGATAATCCTACCTAGATATATAAGCTACGCTCTAGGTCTAACTAGTAACTATACCTAGATATACCTAAGAAGCCTACCTCTATTATATTTAATAAAGTTAAAGATAATTATAAATAACTTATCTAAAACTATACTAGTAAAAGCTAGAATTAAGTAACTACTATAGCTAGTTATAGAGCTATTAAATTATTTATCTTCTATACTATTAATATATAGGAGCTTACTAATACTTAAATATAGTAACTCTAGGATAGTATAACTATAATCTAGGCTTTTATATATATTCTATATAAGAACCTTATACCTATAACCTCTATAACCCTTTCTACTATCTATAAAGAGTACCTAAATATACTTTCTAGAGTAGTAAGAGGTAATATAGCCCTTATAGCCTAGTATTCTAACTAGTACTAAGCCTATAGCTAAGCTTATATATATAATATCCCTAAAGTTAAAGGTATCTTATCTACTAAGTCCTTTTTATAGGCTATTAGTATACACCTTACACCCTTATAGGCTATATAGAGCCTTTATAAGCTAATTATAAACAAAAGTCTTAACTACCTTATCCTCTCTATAGAGAAGTATAGCTAGATTTTTAGTATATTATACTAGGAAAATACACTATTTAAGGGTAGCAGCTAAGGCCTAGGCCTTTTTACTACGCTTAGCAGCTATTTAGACAGCCTAGACTATAGAGATTTAGGTTCTAAAGAGTGTCTATATAGAAAAGATTATTGCTAGACCTTATAGAAGTATAAGTATATATAAAAAGCGCTTATAGGTAAATCTAAGCTAGTTAAGGAGCTTACTAATAAGGAAGTAATATATATTAAAGACTAAGTTATATCCTCTACCTTTAACTACCTTTATAGCAAATACTAAGAACTTAGCTAGCTTAACAGTAATACTAATAGTAGTAAGTTATACTAAGGCTAAGGTAGATATAGAGGTAGAGGTAGAGGAAATAAGGATTCTAATAAGGATAATAATAATAAGGACTCTAAGCCTTAGTTTCCTAGCTGTATTATTATAGTAACTATCTTTAGTAACTAAGAGCTAAAGGCTAAGCCCCTTAGATTCCCTACTATCTTCTTAACCTTATTTAGATAGCTTTATACCCTATTAAATAGTACTATATTTAATAGCTATAGCAGTTACTACCTTATAAATAATAAAGACCTTCTAGTTCTAGGTTCCTACTAGCCTTACACTAAGGGTAAGTTTATAGAGGTAGGTATAACCTATATTTATATCTTAGGTATAAGTAAAAGGATTATTAAGAATGTAATTTATAGGAGTAAGGGCTATAATACTAAGGATCTTAAGCTTACTAATATTACAGTAGTTAAGGGTTTTTATATTAATATTATCTCTAAGGCTAGCCTTATAGAGTAAGGTATTTAGTACTGTAGTCTAGATACTACTCTCTACTATAGTAAGCTTAGTAATAGCATTATACTTACCTAGATACTTAGAAAAGAGAACCTTACCTTCCTTAAATATAAGCCTATTTCTACTTACCCTCTAGACTACCCTTTACTAGTAAGCATAGCAGGACTTATAATAATAACCTAATTTAATACCCTACTATACTAGTATAGTAACTACTAGATAGCTCCTAAGCCTAGAAATAATAATGTAATACTCTAGCACCTATAGGCTAGCTATCTAGGGCCTAAAGCCCTTTAGCACCTAGTGTATAGCGCTTAGGGGGTAAAGATTAAAGGACCCTTAAGAGTTAAGTATAAGCACTATACTGTTATGTATACATACTAAGTTATCTCTAGGACTCCTTTAGAGGACTAGGTAATAAGACTATACTATTATATTTTCTAGGACTTATTTAACTTCCTACCCTCTTTTAATAGCTATTCCTAGCTACTTATTATTAAAGATAAGTATTCTAGATACCTTTTTAGTTTCTTACTTAAGAATAAGTTAATAAATAAAGTTTTCTAAGTACTATATATATTTAAGATCTAGGTATAATACTAATATAGCTTTATAATCTATAAGATCTATATAGATAATAAGTAAGTAGTAATTACTATTATAGGTAAAACTAAATTTAAATAATAAGTAAAAGATAAAGGTATTAACCTAGAGCTTCTACTACTAAACACTAAAGAGCCTATAGGTAGTAGTAAGTAGGTAGGACTTAAGGTTATCCTTAGAGGTATTAAGATATATAATATAGTAGGACTCCTAAAAGGCCTATAGGATAAGTATATACTTATAGGAATCTTTATCTTTAATATTAGTCCCTACTAGTATACTATATAGAAGTTAGCTAACTAGGTAGAAGAAAAGTAGTACTAGTAGTACTTTAGGTAGTAAGCACTTAAGTTTATCTATAGGATAACTTATAACCTATACCTATACTAGGGAGGTATCTATACTTATAGCTATAAAGCTTACCTACTCTCTAAGGAAAAAGAGAAAGGTATAGGATAAAGGTATTATAAAGTCTTCCTATATAGGTATATTAGATACCTAGTTAGGTATATAGCTAATACCTACAACCTATATAGGATCTAGATTCCTATACTTAAGTAGGTTATAATTATATATAATATTACCTTTAATAAGATAAAGTTCTACTTAAAGGATAATGCAGTAGAGGTAATCTCTTTTAAAGTAGCCTACTTAGTTATTAATAATATTATAGAGCCTATAAACACTACAAGCACTATCCTTAAGCTTCTAGGAGCCTTAGACGTTAAGGAGAGTAACCTTCTTACTTATATAGAGTAGCTTAAATAACTAGTACTAATATAGTTACTAGTCCTTACATTAAAAGATATTAAGATACCTAAGATAGCCCTTATAGAGGGTATAAGACTTATAATGCCTAAGCAAACCCCTAACCCTAAAAGCATACTAGTAGTTATAGGAGGGAACACTATTAAAATAGAGACTAAGAGTATAGATACTACTATACTAGCTATAACTATAGATACTACTAACTTAGATACTATCCCTAGTAGTAAAGGAGCTAAGCACTTAGACTATAATAATAAAAGGCTAAGTAGACTAGAGGTAGTATTAAATATATAGACACTACTAGAATAAAGATAGAGAGGGCCTATAAAGGACTATAGGGTGCCTACTAAGCATAGTATATATATATAATAACTACCTTAACACTTTATAACTCTATATAACTCTATTATATACTGTTAGTTCGTTTGAATTAGACCTTTAGGGATAAGGGGAGGATTAGGGTTAACAGTAGTATAGGCTAGGTAGTTAACTCTACTTAGGTGAGCTGCCCTACTTTAGTGGGCAGCCTACCTACCTACTTAGCCTACTCCTGCTGCAGACCCTTGCCTATTATTTCCTTCCCTCTCTATAGCTAGTTCAGTTTACTAATAATTAAAGCTATTACTAACCCTAACGTTAACGTCCCTTTACCTACTAACACTAATCAGTAGTTAAAAAACACTATAGATTAGTAAGGAAGAAGAGAGCCCTAGCGATTTAGAGTCCCTAAGGTTACTATAGTGATTTTTACTATTATTAAGTTAACTATAGAGATTAGCTTAAGGAAGTAGTTAGCTATTATTTAGTTAACTGTTAGTAATACCCTTAAGAGCATTATATTATATAAAAATAACTTTACCTATTAACCTTATAGGATTTAGATCCTACTTAATAGTAACTATTATTAATTCTTCTTTTTAACTTTACCTCCTTTTTCCCTATACTACCCTTTTCTCCTCCTCTATTAATGAATTTTTCCTCCCTCTTATTATACCCTTCTTTATACCTCTTTTTCCCTTTACAATAGTTAACTAGTTAACTACTAACTCTAGGTAATAGGCCCTTATACCTAAGGGTATAATACTATAACTTCTACCTATCCTAATAATCTTTATCCCCTATGTTAATAATAAGACTTAAGGTAACTTTAATAAAGACCTTTCTACCTTATTAGACGCTAAGAAAATTGCATCCTATATTAGGTATACTATAGCTTAATAGGTTAATGCTAATATAACAAAAAGAGCCCTATAGTCCTACTTTACTAGCACCTTTAAAGGATAGACTGCAGATACCTTTAATATATCTAAAAAGATTATAAAGGAGAGCCTAAGAGACACACTCTACAAAAGAGGGGTATATATAGGAAGAGATAGAGAAAGCATTAGTTATAACCTCTTCCTATACCTTACCCTTAATAAGTATTATAAGTAGACTTATAAGGAGATTATAGAGGTAAATAAGACTAATAATGCCTTTAGAAAATAGGCTAAAAGCAATTTAACCTTCCTTATTAATATTATAGGATCTTTTAATCCCCTTTTCCTATTAATAAGAATACTACTAGGTTATTAATAAGATACTATAGCCTAGTATAAAGAGCACTAGAAGACAGCTCTTAAGAATACCTAAGGTATAGAGGATTTACTTAACAACACTACTAACTAGTTTAAAAACTAAAAGCTATTTAACAATTAGTTAAAAAGACACTAGTTAATATAGTTCTTTAGAACTAATAAAAAAGAGGGTATTAATAAGGATACTAATAATAAGGGAAGTTACTAGTCTTACTATTTATAATATAGTCCTACCTATAATAACTATCTATAGTTAAGGTTATTTAGAGATCTTTAATAATACCTCTCTACTAATGCCTAGAAGTATAGAGGAGAGATATATAATATATTTAAGATTAAGTATACTATCTTCTAGGATACCTATAAGAAAGTTAGTATCTCCCCTTAATTATATAGGACTGCCTTCTTAACAATACTCTACAGTAATGTAGCTAATTTCTACTTTTAAAACATTACTAGGTTAGGAGTAATAGACTTTACTGCTATATATAAGATAGTATGTAACTACTTTAAGACCCCTTAACTTAGATAATAATATATAACTAAATAGCGTATTACTACCTTCTAGTATATACATTAAGAAAACCCTAATAAGTTAAAAAGTAAAGTCCTTAACCTACTAATTAAGAAGTTAACCCTAATTTAGAAAGCATTACTAAATAATATAAGCAGTAAAGAAGCTATAAGGCTGCAGCTTATTAGCGCTTGCTAGGGAGTCCCTAAGTATAAACTCTACCTTTATAGCCTATTAGATATACTTATAGGAGTTTATAATTAGCTATAGGTAGCTATTAACACTAAAGAGTAGGCCTTATCCCTTTCTTAATAGTATGTTACTAACTAGCAGTATTATAGGTTTAGTAGGGATAACTGTTTTAGTAACTAAGGGTATTTATAAAGTTCCTCTGCTTTATTAGGCAGCAGTTATAAGTATGCACTACCTACTAATAAGAAGTACTATATCTATTATAAGTATAGTTATTATTCTATATAATATACTGTTAAGGAATAACGTAATGCATTTACAAAGTTTAAGAATAATAAGTATATAAGAAACCTAACAAGAAGTAGCTTTATAACCTTCCTTATAAACTATAAAGGCTATAAGATTAGTAACTTAGATAAGGATAAAGATATCTAATAATACCTCACTAATACTCCTGCTCCTGTTAAAGTCACTACTAATAAGTTAGATATTAAAGGTAGCAGCAGTCCTTCTACTTTCTTTATAAGTACTGCCTTCTTTATAAGCACTACCTTCTTTAGTAAGACTAGCTTTAACAGAAAAGCACTTATTAATAAGCTAGCTAATTAGGCTATCTAATACTAATTAACTAAGGCTAACAAATATTATAAAGAGCCTACTTATAAGGCTTCTACCTTTATCCTTAATTAATACTCTACTAAAGTCTTCTAGGGTATCCTTCCTAATATAGGTGCTGCTAACTTCTCTACTATAGGCAAGAACTAAGTTATAGCTTTTTAATATAACTATAATAATAACATAAAGATTAATATATTACAGGCTAGGTAGGCTAGGGTTTAATTTAGCTATAGTAATACCCTTATATCCCTTAGTACTATTATAGTTAATACCCCCTTTAGCCTAATTAACTTTTATGTTATAATAACTAATACCCTATTCTTTCTCTACCTATATAATATAGACTAACTGTTTGTTAAGTTTAATAATGTAGCTAATGTAATATATTACAGCAGGCTTAAGGTCCCTATAATCTAGAAATAGGGTTATCTATAGATTCTCCTTAGACTTTATAAGTATACTATTATAAGCTGCTACTTAACTAATATAGAACTTTATAGACTTTACTATTACTTTAGGTATCTATTAGTCTATTACCTCTATAAGGTCCTCTATAAGGCTAGGCATAATATAGAAATAACTGTAATTAAGTACCTTATAAAGGTATATTACTAATACTAGATGTATAGCAGTACTCCCTAAAGGTTTAAGTTTACCCTTTATAATAAATACTACTTTAACTATAAGATCTATATTAATATTGTCTACCTTAACAGCAATATCCCTATCCTCTATATTATTAACCTTACTATATCCTTTAATATAAGTTATTTCCTTTATAATATAACTGTAAAGTCTGTATAGAAAGCTCTTTAAGCAGCCTAGATTAATATATACTAGGGACCCCTAGACTAGATTATAGCTAACGCTAGGTATAACTTTATTGCTAACAAGTTCTGCTAGGAGGCTAATATAATAGCCTATTAGCTTAAGATTATTCCTATAGAAGTATATTACAGTATTAGAAAGGTTAAGAGATACTATATAATGCTACACTATACTTACATTATTATTAAGAATAACTACCTATTAATAAGTAAAGAAAACATACTCTAGGCTACCCTTAAGGCTATTAATAATATAGCTAGCCTAGATAGCATTATCCCTACCCTCCTTATCTTTAGCGTATACCTAAGGCTTATCTATAACTTAGTACCTTCCCTAGACATTATTATATATACTACTGCTATTAGAAAGGCTAGTAAGGCTATTAAGAAACTTTATATAACACAAAAGGTTAATAATACACTTATAATATATAATAGTCCTAATATCTCTACCCTAAAGGTAGCAGAGATTAGATTACTTATATATATCTAGCGTAAGAAAGGAGGATAGTCTAGCCTATATACACTTATCTCTATTAATAGTAAGAATTATATTATTAATACTAACAGTATAAGAACCTTCTAATTAACTTTAGTAAAACTATACTATATTAATCTAACTAATAATAATAGTATCCTTAATAGTCTAGGTAATATAGCTAGGTAGAGTTATAAGGATAATAATACTACCTAGGATATAATTATTATTATAAACCCTCCTTCTATAATAACTACACTACTTCCTCCTTCCCCTTAATAAAGCAGCTACTAGCGTAAAACTCCTGTTAACTAGGCTAACTTTCTTACTAATATCTTCCTTAGCAAGACTAACCTTAACAATTTTTCTATGGTTAGCAAGCTCTTTAAGATCTTCCTATCCTCTAGAGAAGAGGCTAACTTAGCCCTTACCCTAAAGCTGAAAAAAGAGGGTATTATTATAGCTCCTAGAGAACCCTTTAAAGAATTAACTAGCCTAGAGGTTATAGGTCTAATTAACTAAGGTATATTTAGAATTATCCTATATAACCCTACTATTTACTTAGGTGTAAGAATCTTTAAATTATATATTGTTAATAAGGTAAAGAATAAGATAACTAACACACTATACAAAAAGTTAAGGCTAGTTATCTAAGGTTATATAGATAATAGTAAGACCTTAATTCTAACCTAATTACCTACTATTTAACAGGCTAGTTAATATCTTATTCTTATCCTTATGCTATTACTAATAGTACTTAGATTTCTACTATAGCTTTATAATATTACTTAAGCTTACACTTAGTTATAGTCTTAGCTTAATTATATAATCCTAGCATGCTTACCTATCTAGATCTACTCTTAACACCTAGAGGGGAGCATTATAGAAGTAATTAAACCTCTATATAGTATTATAGAGGCTAGAACTTATTAGTAGTCTACCTACTATAGTTATTATAAGGTATAGCTAGAGATAGAGACCTCTATATATAACCTATATCTCTTAGTATCTACAGATAACAGCACCTCCTTTAGTATTATAGGGATACAGACTAATAATACCCTAGGGCTCTTAGATAGCTTATTTAATGTTAAGGAGGATAACAAGCTTACTAAAGCAGCTCTTATAGCTAAGCCTAAGACTTACCTTACTATTAACATACCCCTCCTCTTTAATAGAGGCATTATTATAATAACTTCACCTAACAGTATATTAATTACTTAGCGCTAGAAAGGGTAAGGGAGTAAGCTCTAGACTATTAACCTAAAATTACCTATAGCTAAGTAAGAATACATCTAGTAGAGAGCCTACAGTATGTATATTGCATCTATCTATTAACTAGAGGTATGCTTTAACCTATCTATAGCTACCTAGAAGCAGGATCCTACTAATAAGGATATTAAGAAACTTAACTAGTGTATTAAGTAGTAGATAAGATCCCTTAATTGTAGCCTTACTTTTATACCTATTAACTTAGTATCTATAAAGCCATTTATTTTTATAGATAGTTCTTTTATAAATAACCTTAATATAACTTTACAGTTAGGTTATATTATTATCCTAGGTAATAAGAAGCTTTATAATAATTAATTCACCTTAATAGGTAATATTATCTACTATAGCTTAACTAAGTTAAAGAGAGTTACCTAAAGTGTCCTTGCCTCTAAGATTTATAGTATAGTGGCTAGTGTAGATATAGCCTACGCTATCTCCTCTACCCTTAAGAAGATTACTAAGAAACTTAAGCTTCCCCCTATCCCTACAATTATATACACTAACTTATACTTACTATATAAGTGCCTTATTAAGCTTAGCATAACTTAGGAGAAAAGATTAATAATTAATATTATAGTACTCTAATAATTATATAAGCAATAAGAGCTATATAAAGTTAGATAGATTTATAGTAATAATAACCTTATAGATACCTTTATAAAGTTATTACCTAACTAGGCCCTTAATAGATTTATTACTACCTCTATAGCTAATATATAAATAGAGGGATAGGTTACCTAACTATAAAAACTTCACTTAACTGTATAATCTTAATATAACTGTAATTATAAGAACCTTACCCTAACTGTAAGAAGAGCCTATAAGGCTAAATATAAGGGAGATTAGGGGATATTATAAAGGAGTATAGAGATTAATAGGATAGATAGATAAGTAGTAGTAAAAATACTATTAAATAAGTATATATACCTTAGAAGCTTTAGCTAATAAGAAATGCCTGTAATTATAACATTATAAGCCTACCCTATCTATTACTAGTAACTATACAGCCTAGGGATTATAATAGTATATATAGAGGATTATAGAGGAAGAATAGAGGGACTAGGGATTATATAGGGACCTATAAAACTATTATACTTTTCCTTTTATTACGTTTTTAAATAATTTAGGCTAATTTAAATAGACTAGATCTCTTATATAAAATAGAGAGTTTCTAGTGTTAGTTTGTTTAAATTAGACCTTTAGGGATAAGGGGAGGATTAGGGTTAACAGTAGCACAGGCTAGGTAGTTAACTCTACTTAGGTAAGCTGCCCTACTTTAGTAGGCAGCCTACCTGCCTACTTAGCCTACTCCTGCTGCAGACCCTTACCTGTTATTTCCTTCCCTCTCTATAGCCAGTTCAGTTCACTAATAATTGAAGCTATTACTAACCCTAATGTTAATATCCCTTTGCCTACTAACATATACCTTAGAATAGAATACACTAATCTTAAGAAGCGTTTTAATATAGATTTTATTTAGACCTACCTCCTTAATTAAGAGGTAGATAGGAAAGATAATCCTACCTATTATATACTTTATAAAGTACTATAGGTAGTAGTATAATATAACTAAGTTAGCTAGAAAGCGCTATCTAAAGAAAAAACTAAGGCAGTGTAGCCCTCTAATAACCTTCTACCTATCCCTATAAGCTAGAGGGAGCTTCTAAAGCTCCTACTAGAGTTATATAAGCTATTTATAGATATAGTATACTTAGAAATTAAAAAGCTAATAGATATAGGTATATAGAAGGTTATTAACTAAATTCTTATGCACTTATAACTACTACTATTAAAGTAGGTATTTATATATAAGTTTAATTAAAATAACTTACTTAAATACTATAAGGCTAGGGTTATTATCTACAGTAATATATAAGGCGCTACAATTTATAATACCTATATAGCTACCCTAGCAGTAAAGACATTCTAACTTACTATTACTCTAGTAGTATAATTTAACCTTAAGATATTATAATTTAATATTATTAACACTTTTCTTAATATAATTCTTAATCCTTATAACCTACTAATTATCTATAAGCTCCTATATAGGTTTAAAATTGTAGGTAAGGTTGTTAAACTGCATAAAGCCCTATACAGGCTTTAGGATACACCTAAACTCTAGTATACTGCCTTCTCTACTATACTTAAAAGCCTTAAGCTTAGCCTAGCAGTAGAGGACCTATATTTATACTAAGATCTAGAATACTAAATTATTATTATCTTCTATATTAATAATATTCTTATAATGTTTTACTATAACTATATTAGCTATATAAACACTATTATTAATAGTATTAAGGTAGCTTATAAGCTTAAGGATAAAGGACTAGCTAAGTACTACCTTAAAGTAAAAATTATATAAGACTAAGCTATAAGGTAAATCTACCTTATCTATAATATATATATTAAGAATATAGTAAAGAAGTTTAACCTTATAGATAACGTCTACCCTATTACACCCTTACCTATAGGCATACTAGTAGCTTATAAAGGTTAGGCTACTACTATTAAGATTAAGATTTTCTAGAAGAAAGTTAGTTCTATCCTATATATTAGTATCCTTATATATCTAGATACTGCCTTTATAGTTAGCTTACTCTTAAGGTACCTTATAAACCCTAGTCCTAAGCACTATTATATAATTAACTAGACTATCTAGTACCTTTATAGAACTTACTACCTTACCCTAACCTTAGAAGCTAGGGGGGTAAGTAGATACTATAACTACTAGCTATAATTATAGCTAGTAATACCTCTTTTACTAATAATAAATTAACTTATAGATTATTCTAAGGCTTTATTATAATTCTCTTTAGTAGTCTTATCTAGTAGAAGGCGTTATAATAGCTAACTGTAATAACCTTAATAACTAAAGTAGAGCTCCTTAGCCTCTAAGAGACTACTAAGGAAGTAATAGCGCTCTATAGGCTCTTCTATAAGCTTACATTTAACCCTAAGTAACCTTATACTATCCTCTATAATAATAAATAGACTATTAGACTTATTATTATAGTAAATAAAAAGGTTATAATATACCTTTATTATATAGATATCTAGAATATATAGCTCTATTAGGAATATACTACTAGCTACCTTAAGGTTAAATATATTACTATAAAGGATATACTAGTAGATAGACTTACTAAAAACCTTACTTATAAGAAGTTTCTAACCTTTAGAGTATACCTAAACCTATCTAATATATATATACTAATTACTAAGAAGGATTAAAGTAGAGGAGAAAACAATTATTAATTTAGGGCTAAAGCCTAGCCTAACTAGGTACTAAAACTATTCCTACCTATCTAGGTATACTATAAAGTTATTCCTACTTTAGAGGGTGTATACTAAAAAGATTCCTAGCCTAAGGGCCCTAACGCTAAAGATATTCTACCCTAAAGGGCTACTAAAAGAAAAAACTAACTACCTATAAAGGCATAGAAGTATATTTACCTATTAGCGCTAATATAGAGCTATAATCTCCTCCTTAATAGAGTTAAAGACTATATAGCCCTTAGTAACTAGTATAGTAAGGTATATAAAAGCATTACTATTACTGCTTAGTTATAAAAGACCTAGAGTTAGGCTTAGAGTAGGCTAGAGGCTAAAAGGAATTAATCCTACTAGTATATCCTCCTCCTTCTCCTCCCCCTCTACACTAGCAGCCTCTAGGGTATTATAAATATTACTATAAATATAGTTAAGGAGCTATATAGCTTATTAATATTAATCTAATATATAGTAAGTATATAAGTAATAACTTACTAATACTAAAACTATCTTACCTCTAGCCTTATCTATAAGGAGGGCTAAGAGCTTTAGTATAAACACTAAAACTAACTTAGGAGTCTCTAAGTAGGTATAGCTAGTAGTAGTATACTTAAAATACTTACCTTTAACTTAAGTAGCCTCCTCTATAGTAGTAGAGTATATATAGTATACCTTATCCCCCTTACCTAAGACTATAGAGTAGAGGTAAGTAAGGTATAGGAGGGGATTTAGAGCTCTAAGCTCCTCCTCCTCCTCCTTATCTACTGCAGCAGCCTTACCCTTACCCTTCTTACTAGGTATAGATAAGGCTACACTAACCTTCTTATTCTTCTTAGCTAGGGAGTTAGCTACCTTCTTAGGTATAGCTTAGGGGCCTACCTTCTTCTTCTTCTTAGCTATTATATATTAGTATCTTAAATTAAATACTTACTTAATAATAAACTTATCTAAAATCTTATTATAATATACCCTAATAAGTATATTAAAGTTAGCCTAGCGCTTAGCCTTAGTATCTATAGCTACTTATACAGCTGCTTTAACTTTAGCTATATATATAGCCTCCTCCTTAGCCTTAGCGTAGTCCTACACTACCTACATAATATATAACTCCTTATTAGAGGTAATAGGGAAGGGAGGTATTTTACTAAAAGATAGGTCTACTAAACCCTCCCTACTAGAAAGCTTATCTAGGTTAGACTACCTTAGAAAAAGGACCCTAGCAGCAGCCTTAGCTTAGTTAGCGTAGTAGGTTTTAGCGCCTTTATAGGCATAGCGCTAGTTCTTTAATAGCACTATTATATATTTATATATATATATATATTTATATACTATTATTTACTATTATTAGTATAAGAATTTAATTATATATAGGTTATTTTATTTAAATAACTTATAAAAATAACTCTTAAATAGGTTAAAGAAAAGAAGGAAAAATAAAATAACCTATATAGCCTTAATAAGTATTTTAATAAGTATAGCTACCCCTAGGCTAACAGCCTAGCAGCCTTATAACTATTAGATAAAATTAATAACTAAAATAATACACTAAAAAACTATAAGAACAGTAGGAATAATAACTTATTTATAATAAAAGGTATTAAAGGTAAAGACGCTAGTTAAAGGTAATTATACTTAGATTCCTATACTATTTCTTTTATATTATAATTACTATTATAGTTATAAAGAGCTCTTTAAAAGGCTTTTTATTTATAACTATCTATGTAGAGCACTTATATATAGTCTAGTTATAAATAGCATTATAACTAGGGGGGTATGTTATAGGAACTACCTACAGCAGCTACTATAGCTAGTGTAACTGTAGCTAAGGTATATAGTGTACTTACTAACAGCCTTAGTAAGCGCCCTTCACTATACATATACGCAGGCCAGGCTACTACTATAGTTCTTAGCTAGTCAAGCACTTCTCTCTATAAGAGTCCCATCCTAACGCTCCTAGCCTGCAACATAAGCTTAAGAAGCTATTTACTAATACCCCCCTTCTTTAGACCTTTAACCTAGCTACTAAGACTATAGTAGAAGTAGATTACTCTAGCTTTATACTAAGAGGTATACTTATATAGCTAATAAAAGATAAGGTACCTTAGTTAGTTACTTTTTACTCCTAAAAGCTTATAGCTATATAATATAACTACCCTATATATAATAAAGAGTTATTAGCTATTATAGAGTACTTAAAAGCCTAGTAAGCTAAGCTTTATAGTACTAATAAGCTTTTTAATATAGTTACTAACTATAAGTCCCTTAAGTACTTTATAACTAAGTAGAAGTTAATAGAGCGCTAAAGTTAATAAGCTAAAAAGCTTACAGAGTATAACTTCTATATTACTTATTAACTAAGTAAACTTATAGGTATCCCTAACATACTATTATATAGGGAATAAGATATACTAGTAAATTAAAGTAATAAACGTAAGTAGGGCTATATTATTTAAGTAATCCCTAATAAACCTATCCTAGAGGGGATAGTGCTTTCTAATAATATACCTCTAATACTAATAACATAGAGGTTATATACTAACTTACTACTAATTCCTAAAACCTAAGTACTTAAAGATAATAGCTTCTAGTAGATATAGGAAGTAATATAAGATAAGGATAAAGACCTTTAGTATATCTATAACGCTATTATAGAGGGCGCTTATATATTACTAATAGAGACTAAGGCTTATATATAAATTATAGACTATACACTTAATAGCGCTAGATATTATACTTAGTAAGGGAGACTATAGGTCCTAGGTAATAGTAACCCTAACTTACCCCTTAACAAGCTCTATATAAAGTTAATCTAGTAGAGCTATAACTCTATAGTAATAAGCTACCTAAGCTATAATAGCATACTTAGAATTATCTTATACTATTTCTACTAGCCTAACTAAGCGTAAGTAATATACTGTTTTATCTATAACTATAATATATATAAGTAAAGTAAGGTATAGTACTATATAAAGAGAGGCTACCTATAACCCCTTAAGATCCTAGAGTACTTTTAAAGTAACCTTTTAATAGACTTTATTATAGACCTACTACTTTTAAGTATAACAAAAGTATACTTCCTATAGGTTATCTCTAATTAACTTAAGAAAACAGTAACCCTAAAGGTAATAGATACTATAGAAGCTAAAGCCTATACTAGAAAGTTCCTCTAATACTACTTTTACTTCTATAGTATACCTAGAAGTATTATTAGTAATAGAGGGAGTAATTAGATAAGTAGGTTTTAGAGGCGCTTTTATAAGCTTATAGGGGAAATACAGAAGTTAAGTACTACCTACTACCCCTAAAGTAATAAGGCTACTAAGTAATTTAACTAGGAGATTTAAGCTATCCTTTATACCTATATAAGCTACCTATAGGATAACTAGGTATAATAGTTACTAGTTATATAGTTAGTAATTAATAATTATATAGTATCTATAATAGGTATAAGCCCTTTCTTTCTTACCTATAGGTATTATATAGACCCTATTACAGTAATAGAAACTAAGCCTCTATTAGATATATAAGAAAAGATAGCTAACAAGCTTATTAACTAAATAACAGAGGTAATACATATAGTATAAGCTACTATAGTAGTAACTTAGTAGTACATAGAAGAAGCTACTAATAAGTACTATAGCGCTACTAAAAAGTTTAAGCTTAATAATAAAGTCTAGCTTAACCTATATAACTACTACTCCCTTAAGCTAAACTAAAAGCTTAATTAGCTCTATAGTAAGTATACTATAATAAAAGTCATAAGCCCCTTAGTTATTAAGCTAAACATACCTACTAGTATTTATAACTGTTTTTACGTTAACCTACTCTAAAGAGCAGCCTTAGACCCCCTACCTAAGTAAGGTATAATAGATAAGTAACTACTGCTAATAATAGAGGATAGTAAGTAAGAATAGTATATAGTAGAGATCCTAGTAGCTAAATAGCGCTACTATAGGCGCTTAAAGACATACTAGGCGCTTGTTTAATAGGAGGGGTTTATAGAGCCTATATAGGAGCCTATAGAGCTTATTAATAATATATTAGTAGTTAATAACTATAAATTAAAATATAGCCCTATTAAAGACTATAATAGTAACCTAGCCTATATATAATAGTAATAAGGAGTATAGAGGAGTAGTAAAAATAATATTATTAATAGCCTATAGTTAGAAATTCTAAAACTAATACCTATAGGTAAAGGTAGTAATAATAGTATAAAAGAAAAGCATATAGGAGTATATAAGGTATATCCCTTATAATATAATAGAAACATTATTAGTAGTATTAGTAGTAGTAGTAGTAGTAGTAGTAGTAGTAGTAGTAGTAGTAGTAGTAGCCTCTTTATAGTTTATATAAACTATAGTAATAAACTTTAAAATATTAGTAAATATAGAACTACTATAGTAACTATATACTTATAGATACTAATAAGTTAGTAATATACTTATAGGCTATAAAAAAGCGCTTAGCTTAGTTAGCTAAAAGACCTCTTAGGGAAGTAGCCCTACTAAGTGCTATAACCCTAATAATAGAGGGGATAGTAAGTAGAGTAGTAGTAGAGGTAGCTTAAATAGAGTCTAGCTTAAGGGTAGTAGTAGTAGGGGTAGGGGTAAGGATAGCTATACTAGTAGAGCTAGTATACCTCTTATATAAATAGGCTTTAGCTTTAGCCTTAGCTTTTACTAAAACCTAAGACTAGTCCTCTTTTACTAAAGCCTTTTAAGCCCTAGTAGTAAGGTAGTAGTACTAGTCCTATATAATTAGTAAGTATAAGTAGTAAAAGTATAAGATAAGTATAACTTATAAGAATGCTAAGTTAGGCTATAGGTATACTAATAGTAGTAAAAATAGTAATTACTATCTTTTAGTAGAGAGGTAAAAAGTATTTAGGGATCTACTTAAGGTTAGTATACTAATTATATACCCCTAGAAAGAGATCTTATAAATAGGAGGGAGGTAAGTATAGCTACTATATATATAGTTAGTATAGTACTTACTAGAAGTAAGCTCCTTAGAGTAGAGGGAGGCACTAGCCTTTTTTAAAAAGTAGTTAGTATACTAGCAATAAGGGATAGCCTAGAGGCTAGCATGCTTAATATACTTATACTACTTAGCTAAAGTCTTAAGGGTAGGGGTCTTAGTAACTAATAACTTATTATTACTTAACTTATAAGCCTATTTACTTTTCTTCTTTAATATATTAATTAGCTTCTAACTTATATAAAGAGAGCGTACTACTTATAATCTCTACTTAGATAGTAGGGGTAATAAGGAGACTAGTAGGGGTAATAGGGGGAGTAGTAGTAGTAGTAAGGGAGTTAGTAGCCTTAATAGAGGTAAGGATAGTAAGGGAGCTCTCTAAAGAGAGGCTAAGAGTAAGGGGCTATATACTTAATTAGTATAAGGTATAACCTTTATAATACTTACCTACTTATAGCTATTTCTTTATTTTATTTAAACTAAATAAAAGAGTAAAGTTAGTAGTTATTAAGTAATAAAGGAGTAAAAAGGGAGTATACTAGTAGGTATATATTTAATATATAATTTATTAATTAAAAAGCTAGCTAAAAGAAAGAAGAGAGGGATTTATAACTTATAGCCTATAACAAAATTAAGATAGGCTAGTAAGCGCCTAAACTACAGTGCAGTTAAGGTTTTTCTATTTCTAACTACTTTAGATTTTCTACTCTAGCTAAGAGGGAGGGAGGGGTATGTATTACAAGCTATACCTTAGATAATTATAGCTAGGCTATGCCTGCTACTAAATTAAGTAAGCTGCATACATACACATAAAAGGCATAGTACCTAAGCGCACTCTATACCCTTTTCCTTTCCTTTCCTCCTTAGTTTAGATTACTAGTAATTAAGTCACTAATTACCTAAACAAGGCCTTACCTAGCCCTTTATACTTTATACTATATCTATATATAGTTTAGAGATAAGAGTAAAATAAAAATTTAGAAAATTAGTATACTATATAGAGTACTTATATATAAAATCTCTACTTATTATTATAAGTAGTTAGTCTAGAACTACTTACTATAGTAAGGGTACTTTACTATAAAGAAACACCTAATTCTGTCGATTGGTCGATACAGGGTATTGGGGGTTTGGGGGGTCTGGCTTACATAATGGAAATGATGGACTATGAGGAGAAGAGCATTCATTGACTATAAGAACTGAGGAGGCAAGGTTTTTCTGTTGAATGCGGGTTGAACAGCTTCTTGTGACTTAAGGGGCCCTAAATGTAACTACTGAAACAGGGTGCTAATCAGTGTCTGCTTTCTTGAAACCCTCGATCACATGATTTATAGTTAATTAGGATAGGAATATTTATACCTAAGATAGAGTAGCTCTAATAAGGCAGAACACAATAAGTAATTCTTCCCATTAATCTAGATAGAGATCCTCTGGATTAAACTAGAGCCTTTTACTTATGATTTGCCTTTAATTGTAGTTACGTGAGATACCTAGGAGTTTCTCTCTTTTAAAATAGTTAGACGAGTGAGGCTCAATTAAGGCGTCTCAAACTTTAATTAAGCAAGCTTTTTACGTTGATCTAGGAGGCATCTTACGTTGGCTTTAGTAGGTTGTGGTGATTGTTGCCTAGTCACTGCGCTGCTCCAGCTATCCCCTTCACTACACCCTTTTCACTACATAAAGACAAAATCGTGAACAGCTACTCTATAGGCACTAGAGAATATATGAACACTCAAACCCAAGCACTAACTTATTGCTGCCACCAGGCTTATCTGATAGACTGTGATCGGTTAGGCCCTGTATTAACAAGCCCCATGAAGAACCTAACAGACTTATCTATAAACATCTATCACTCACTGACTTATACTACGTCTGAACTCCCCTTTGAATCCCTCTATTAGTGACTAGATTAAGCTGTTGTAACAGCAGTCTTTGTGCTTCATGGGTGACTGCTGACTTATGGCTCTGTAAGGAGACCTCGGACAACAATGGGCAAGCTGACTTGGAGTGATTGCGAAGCCTGTTAAGGCTTGGGTCCATCGGAAGTTGTCGTTGGTGTCATAGGCCATGATCGTATAGAAAGATGTTTTTCAGCAGGGTGAGACAGCAGGGTTGTCCTATTGCTTTTGATGCCTGGTATGAATTATGAAGCATAAGAAACATCCAGACCTTTGACCGTGCGCTGCCCTTATGAACAGGGTGGCAGCGTACGGGTCGTGCCGCTGGACCGGCCGGCCGGACCGGCAGGGATCCGGTCCAGGAGAATGTTGCGCCCCCCCCCCCCGAGGCCCCTCTGTTGGGGAGTTCGGAGTTGGCCTATTTCAAAACTCTCGAGTCCATCTGGCAACTCTTTTTGGGTTGAAACTCCGGTGGTCAACTGAAAAATGGTGTACAGTTGAGACGTGGATGTGCTCTGCTGTTGATTACTGGGCCCTATACTGGGCCTTGAGAAACAATTGGGTTGGCAGTAGAAACAACAGAGCGGTTACGCAACAGCGGGATAGTTAGACTCTTTCTTGCCCTGAATGAGGGTTTTTGACAAAAGGTTCTAGGCTTCTCACGCCGAAGCGGCATCGGTATCGTGGGATTGATTTTCGATGGCTGAGCGATGGGCGGCCACGTGACTAACGGCGGCCTTCTTCTTGGGAGTTAATTACATGGTGCCAGCCGCGGCCTCGCTGTTCATCGTGTCGGTAATTAGCGACCTTGGTATGCCTTGGCGGCTTCATCGTCATGGGGGGCTAGATCGCTTTTCCAAGTTTGTAATTACACTCCATGTTCACATGGCAGTGATAGGCAACAAGTGACGAATCTGCAG
Source organism: Colletotrichum tanaceti (assembly GCA_005350895.1). Classification (NCBI taxonomy): domain Eukaryota; kingdom Fungi; phylum Ascomycota; class Sordariomycetes; order Glomerellales; family Glomerellaceae; genus Colletotrichum; species Colletotrichum tanaceti. The sequence goes on from PJEX01000256.1 coordinate 37,673, forward strand.
GCCGCCAACGGGCTAACAATAATAATGACAACAAGAGGGATAAAGTCCGGAATGCACGGAAGTGCAAAACAGGCACGGAACAACAAACTCAAGCCCTCCACACTGCCATTCGCTGCGGCGATGTGGATTACACACTACGTGGTATTATAGGCTACGCACCTATCACCGTGCTTGACATGAGCCGGTCGTCTTGCCTTCACTGTAGTCTGTGGACTGAACTTTGGTATTGCCTGAGAGACCACCGCATCGTACGGAACTACAGAATAGAGAGGAACCCCTATTTCTACCCCGTCGCAGCACCGGGGTTCCCGTCGGCAACCCTGAGCGGTCAGGTTACTCAGGTACGGTACTACCGTGACATGTGTACTGGAGCACATGATCATTCAACGTCTAAATCCGGCAAGGTGGTCACCGTGTGGTGCCGCGTGGGTTCGCCCCGAGTCAAGACGTTGGTAATCGGCCGGTTGTGTTTGGCGAAGTCACTGGCGGCTCGCTCAATTTGAGTTGGCGTAATTTCGAGAATACATTATACGGGGTTTCCTACCCATCCACATCGCCCGTTCCGTCGACTGCCGTGTAGCCTATTGCCAGGGAGCCCGATATCCCGGCGGGGGAGGGGGGCTTGGCCGGCGATTCTGTCTCGAAACGGAAACTGGTCCCCGGGTCCGCCTCGGACAGTCCGCCGATCAGGGAAAAGCATATCTAGATCGGAGTGTCCCGGCCGACAGGTCGAGTTGCCAGAGCCTCTGGCAAACTAGTTCGACTTCTCTCTATGTCCGGACCGCTCCCCAGACTGCCATTCCATCGTTGTCTTCAGCCAGACTCCATTCGGGTAGTTGAGTTGATTTTTTCACGATGCGCCTCACTGTGTTGGCTCTCGCCGTCCTCGCCGCCCCGGCGCTCGCCCAAGATGCTCAACACGTGTGGCAGGCTCCCGGAAGCAATGATCGTGAGCTGCCCTCTCGCAGACAAAAGAGATGGCATCAGATCTGTTTGACGGTTCCCCCTTGATACTGACATTTCCCCTCTCCCACCAGGCCGATCTCCGTGCCCCCTCTTGAACAGCCTCGCCAACCACGGCTACCTCCCGCGAAACGGTCAAAACATCTCGGTCGACGCGCTGATCGAGGGCATGGACGCCGGGCTCAACCTGCGCGAGGACGCCAAGCTCTTCTTCCGCCTGCAGGGCAACAAGGCCGTCGGGGCCTCGTCGACGGGGGACGCGACCACGTTCCACCTCGACGACCTCAACACGCACGACCTCATCGAGCACGACGCCTCCCTCAGCCGGGCGGACGTCTACACGGGCGACAACTGGTCCTTCAACCAGACCATCTTCGACGAGACCAAGTCGTACTGGTCCTCGGCCACCATCTCCCTCGGCGACGCCGCCAAGGCGCTCGCCGCGCGCCAGAAGAGCGCCGAGGCCGTCAACCCGGAGTTCGACCTGCCCCTCGACGGCCACACCAACTCGCTGGGCCAGACGGCTATGTACCTCGGCCTGTTTGGGGACTACGACGACGGCAACGCGAACCGGGCCTGGGTCGAGTACTTCTTTGGTGAGTCTCTTTTTTTTTCTTCTCTTTTCTCTTTTTCTTCTTCGTTTCTTTCTGGCGCGGCACACGGCGCTGCGGAACTCCCGACTGATTTCGTAATGTCTAGAAAACGAACGGCTACCGTTCGAGCTCGGCTGGCAGAGGCGGTCGGACGATGACAAGATCCCGGCCACGGGGATCCTGGCCTTGACGACCAAGGTGGCCGTTCACTACCTCGCGGTCAAGATTGGACTCTGAGCCGTGAGTCGTGAGTCGTGATGGAGAATTGGATCTCAAACCTACGCTTGAACTTGATGGACCCATACTCAAGCTACTAGACGCCAAGGATAATTAAGTATTAGAGCAACGCAGGGCATGGGACGGGAAAACGACTGTTGGTCCAACCCCGTTGGCTTCGACCGCCCCCCCAAAATGGACCGCTATTCCCGACCAAGTTAGATCTCGCCGTTGCGGGTGGAGAAGGACGGTGTGTGCTGCAACGATGATTGATCCAAGTCCAACCGGGAGCATACGTGAAGAAGCTCTCCGGCGGCACAGACCCAGGGGTCTTCTGTTGGTTGGCACCGTGTAATAGGTAATTATGATAACAACGAGAGAGTTGACAGAGGCAGTAATAGGGGGAGGGTCTGGCGTGGCGGTCTGAAAAGAGGGGAAGAGAAAGCTGGCATTACAGATCCCTCTTCCGGGCGATTCCTCGTTGTTCCAACTTTCTCCCAAGTTTTCAAAGTCTTGTTGTGTTTCGATGGGAGGTTCTGCTCTCCCCTACACAAACCCATGAGAACTACAAGAGTCCATGACAACGTTTGAAAATAAAGAGAAACCTCTTGATCATAATTACTCTAAACTTGTTCCGTTCGCTCACAATGGCATCCTCGTCCCTACCGCCCCCCAAGATCCTTTTGACCGGGGCAACCGGCTACGTTGGCGGTTCCGTCCTCCATCACCTCCTCGACTGCGTCTCCTTGTCGTCCACCTTCTCATCGTCTCCCATAACCGTGCCCATCCGCGGCGGCCCGGATCGCGCCGCGAGGCTTACCGAGGCATACGGCTCCCGCGTGAAGCCCGTCAGCATCGTCTCGTTCGACGACGTGGCGACCCTCGCAGCTCTCGCGTCCCAACACGACATCGTCGTCAACGCCGGCTCCGGGTTCCACCCGCCGTCGGCGGAGGCGCTCGTCCGCGGTCTCGCCCGGCGCAAGGAGGCGCTCACGGGGGAGGGGGGGGGGCCGGCCGGTGTGGATGATTCACACGTCGGGATGCTCGAACATCGCCGACAAGCCCTTGACCGGCGTCAGCCGTCCCGACAAGGAATGGGACGACGCCCGTGCCGAGGAGGTCTTGGCGTTCGAGGAGGCCGAAGACGCGCGGGATCCGTACCCGCAACGCACGGCGGAGCTGGCGGTGCTCCGGACGGGCGAGGAGCTGGGCGTGCGCGCCGTCAGCATCCAGTCGCCGTGCATCTTCGGCACCGGGTCCGGGCTCTTCAACGAGGCGGGCCTGATGATCCCCGTCATGATGGACTACGTGCTGCGGAACGGACACGGCCTGACGGTGGGCGACGGGACGGGGTGCGTCGACTACGTCCACGTGGCGGACCTCGCCGACCTCTACGTGCTGTGCGTGCTGGACGTGCTCGAGCGCGGCGGCGCCAACCTCCTCCTCCTCCCCCCCCCCACGGGCAGCGGGAGGAGGGGAGGCATCCTCTTCCCGACGGCGGGGAGGACGCTGACGATGGAGATCCCGCGCAAGTGTCTCGACGTCGCCTTCGCGACCGGCAACCTGCCCAGGGAGGGCGGGCCGCGGCAGAAGGAGGTGCAGAGGGTGAGCCTCGAGGAGGCGGCCGAGACGTGCGCGGGGAACCTGGCCGTCACGGAGACGGGGTACGCCGGCCATCGGAAGACGAGGGGCACCGTTGCGAGGGAGAGGCTCGGGTGGTCGCCGGTCCGGCTGGAGGAGGCGTGGAACGGCGATTTTGAGACGGAGCTGAGGGCCGCGTTGAGCGGGCGGAGGGGGTTGACGATGGCTGCTTGTATTGCTGGTACGAAGTGAGGGTCGTGAGTCGTTACGACCCGAGGTTGGTTTAATATTCGAATCGTCGTGAAGTCTGTATACAGACTTCCATCGGACCGTCCTTCTGCCATGGTTAATTACCACGTAGAGCAGCAGTTAGAGCACTCACTTAATCATACACGAATCTGCGCTCTCACAGTATAAGAACGCGATGCTCAGTCTCTGGAGTCGTCCGACTTTTCCGTTCATACATGACAGGATGTAAGTGCCCAAAGGTCCGAGGAGTAAGGCGTCACTCTGGAGGAACATCATGTCTGGCACGGGCGGTGTTTAATAATATTCGTGATTGATGACCGTGTAAGTGGAATATATCCCGGATAATACATCATGAAACATTGCTCAGATGCCACCGAGGACAGAGATGACCACACAACAGGGCGCAAAACACGGCTCACCAGGGTCTAAAAGACCCTGACATCAGTTTATTTTTTGTGTAGTTACGGTATTCTATATATATATACAACGCTCAATATGCACACTCGAAAACAACATTTAACACTACAGTATCCGGCATCTGTCTTCAATGGGTGTTGGGGGGGGGGTGTTGTCATGAGATTCAGCCTCCATCAGACCGAAAACCCCCAAACCGTCGGCTTCCAGCCTTTTTCGATTCCTTTCGTCGATACGAAAGCCCAGGACGGGGAGGGAGGGAGGGAGACAACATTCATCTCATGCCGCCAAAGTTGATGCACTTCTCGATCCAACCCCGCGTGCCCGGCTGCGACCGCTGCCGTCCGTGCTGGTGATGGTGATGGTGCCGGGGCTGCGTGACGCCGGCGCCCCAGCTGCGCCAGGTGCTCTCGGTCCTCGTCGTGGCCTCGGTGGGCGCCATGGAGACGCCGCGCTCGCGGAAGACGACGGGCGGCGGGTCCATCAGCCAGGGCGGCTGGCCGGGCTGCTGCTGCTGCTGGTGCGGGTGCGGGTGCGGGTGCTGGGACCGGGGCTGGGTGTGGTTGTACAGCGCCAGGAGGGAGTTTGTGTTGTAGCCGGCCGACGGGCTCTCGTCCGTGTCGTCGTCGTCGTCGTCGTCGTATCTGCTGGAGGTCGTGGTGTACCGCCGGTTGCTTTGTTGGTGGTGGTGGCGGTGGTGGCGGTGGTGCTGGTGGTGGTCGGGGGCCTCGAGGCGGTCGGAGCTCCGGTAGACGTCCGGCACGGCGGGGACCGGGGGTAGCGGGGCGTGGTTGACGGAGCGGTTGCTCGCGGCGAGGGAGCGGGTGGAGTAGACGCTGTTCCGGCCACCGCCGCCGCCGCCGGACATGGGGTTCTGCTTGAGCGGGTGGTGACGGCGGACCCAGCTGGCGAAGGAGTTGCGGACGTCGGGCTGGGCGACGGGCGCGGGCTCGGGGATCGGGATGTGGCGGGCCGGGTGGTCCGAGTCGTGGCGCTTCTCGTCGAGGTAATAGCCCCGGGGCGCGAGGGAGTTGCGGTCGTCGGCGTCGTCGTCACCGGCGTAGTAGGCTCCTCCGGGGTAGGTTCCCCCGGGGGGGGCGCCGTGGCCGTTTTCGGCGGCGTAGGCGTGGTCCATGAGCTCGGCCATGACGGAGGACGGGGACCGCCGGACCGGAGCGGCGGTAACGGCGGCGGCGGCGGCGGCGGAGGGGTCCCAGAAGCTGCCGTCGGGGGAGATGTTGCGGTCGTGCATCCTGCGGGCCCTGCGGCGCTTCCGGCAGCGGACGCACCACCAGATGGCGACGCCGAGGACGAGGAAGAGGGCCGCGATGGCTGGGGAGGCGGGGGCGGGATTCATGGTCAGTGGATGATGCGGCGAAGCACGGGGACTGAGGGTCAGGGTTCGACCGTCTCAGAGACTAGACATACCAATGGTGCCGAAGGCGATGGCGGTCGGCGTCCATCCCAGCTCGACCGACCTGGCGTTGCCG